>JAMKCH010010213.1:0-38890 GCA_023653785.1 Ophioderma brevispina | reverse complement strand
TTAAAATCTACTTTGAAACAGAAACGCAAAACCCTTCTTATACCAATTTTCCAAGAAAAGGGACCGTTCATTATACAAACGGAAAATACGACATCCCTCCCCGTACCCACTTTTTCCACTTTTATGATTGCAACTTTTGTATCAAAACAGTTTTAAGTGTCCTTCATTCAGCAGTGGTGCCAAAAGGTACCAACATTCCCATTGCCCATCGGTTTCTTCTGTAAATGTCACCATATTGAACGTTACAGGCCCTCGCATATAAGTATCTTACTTGGTTAGTTCATGCAAGTTAAACGGATTTCTTTTGTTTGCTTTTGCTTCTTGTTTTGTTCTGTTTTGGTCTGTTCTGGATGTTTGTCTAAAAGAACAAGCAATTTCACTCAAGTGCCTAGAGGTGTTTGCACTCACGTTGGTACGAAAGGGGTCCCCCAAGGAGACGCTTTGAAGGGGTCTAAGACAAGCCAAAAGTGCAGTATAAATGAGTTCCGGGTAATTACTTGAAAATGGGGCAAATCGTTGCTTTTGAAATGCGGCAAGAAATTTTATTTTTTTTAATTAAAAAAACGGCATCGAGTAAGTTAGAAATTACAAACAATCATTCCAAAATCTTTTTCACGAGTGGAAACTCGCAGAAAACACCCCCGGTAATCAAGGGCGTAACAGGAAATCACTTGTCAAAGAGGGCAATTTCCCGCTTTTGATGCAGATTTCTTTCTTTTTTTTGAGGCAAGCTCTTTCCCGGTCTAAGCTCCTTGGGGGGACCCCACCCCACCCCCCCCCCCCCCCCCACCACCCCCACCCTCCGGCCTGTTTTACACGTAGTAAAATAATATGAGAATGAGAGAAAATATTATTATAAACAATGTAACATTTATATGATGATTTACTTTCATCCTACTCTCAAACTTTCACACATAAATGAAATATAGACGTTTTCATCACTCCAATACCCCAAATTTGATGATGCCTACTCTACACCCCCCACCTCCCCCGGTAATCATTTAGCTTAATTTTGTGCAAATGTTATGAAAAATGAAATGGAAATCTTAACATAGAGTTAAGCATTTAATATTCTGGGATAAAATAAGTCAGATGCTGTAGTCACATCACCATGGATAGAATGGTATAAATCTAATGTTGGGTGGATTGACGGTACCCCCTCATCCTTCAATGGTGATCTATTACTTTTTAGAATTATTTATGAACCTATAAATTGTATAACAACATTAATCATGATCGGCTTTATCCAAACAACACTGCTTATAATACACGCAAAGCATTGGAAGTTGTACTATATAGTAGATGCATACCAGTGTGTCCAATTTCATTATTGGTGATTTTCATAGGGGGTCCTTTCCCCCCTCATAACTCATTTGTACCGTTTATATTTTTTTCATCATGCAGTTTCGGGATTCCTGAGATTTCAAGCTTCATTTGATATATGATGCACTTGTTCAAATTAGGTCACCGGATTATCGAAAAAATAAAGGTTTTTTCGGGCTCTTGCTGCAGCACTATAAAACTACAATGTCTAGTAGCTCTGCTAGTTTATTAATATTAGGGTGTATTTTTGGAAAAAGACGAAAACGTTAAATTGAAAAATACGATTCATTAAAAGCAAATTTTTACCTTTTCAGCTGGATCAATTTCGATGCTGCTTCAAGTCATGCCACACGCCAGGCTTGCAAAAAACTCGTGAGCTAATTGGTCTTTTTGTCAGGAACCCATTCTAACATCAGACCCTCGACCATCTGATTCGTTGATTTCGCGATATACAAGGTACCGCGAACCGTTTTTCATTCCTGTCAAGCTAATGAAGAGCTTTACACAGCGCTTAAGGGCTAGGGATTCAAAAGACGTAGTGCATGTCAAGAATAGCCGGCCAATTAGCGATGCGGAAACGGAATAGGTGGCACTGTGTGACTAAGTTTACAGATGCTATGATGAGAGCGGTAAATGGTGTCGTGATGAGGACAGCATCAACCAGCTTCGTTGTTCATGGGAGGCGACTTGCGCATACGATATTGTGGTGTTTTTATTTTATAGATAGAGGCCAGGCTGTGATCAAATACATAATAGTAGTATAATAGTGGTAATCAAAATTGTACAAATGTATAAAATATTGAAATATTGAACATCATAATAAAGTTGGTTATGTCAATGAAATAAAGTTGTTTCCTATTAATTTCAACGTTTTACCAGAGAGACATGTTTGTGTTGTTCTTAGTGCGTTCTTACATGGAATCATTTTGAAGAGGATGGATTTTTTTTTTATGCAAAGTATAAATTAATGTATACATATGAATATTAAGCTTCTACTATGTAACTAATAAAAGAAAGAAAAATAAAATAATTAAAGGTAGAAACGGATTGAGAGCACTATAACTTTAAAATGTTGTGAATTAAGACCGTAAGACGAAAAATACGACATTGTGATACTCACAACATTTTTAATTAAATAAGAAGAATGACAACCTCTTACCTCCACAAGAACGGCGGCCTATCACCCTTATAGCCGTCCACACAACTGCATGTAAAGTTTTTCCTCGGTAATATTCGTACATTCACCAAAGTCAGGGTGACAGTCGTGGGTTCCTACTGCACACTCGTCAATATCTTGATCACGTCCACAAACATAATTATAATCAAATTGGTATCGGTAGAAAAGAACTAGTGACAAAAATGTGTCTTGTGATTGGCTCAGTGATTAGCAGTATAAAATACCTAAACACACCACAAAAAAGTAACTCCCCCACTCCTGAAAGATATCTGTCAAGTTGCAAAGAAGATACTATCTTGTTATACAATATGGGATATAATTGAAGCGGGTTTATTCACGCGTATTTGACACCTCATTTGTGGCGATCGATGGGGTTATTTTGAGTGATGCCCCTTGACCGAACCCACCCCAGGTTTAAAAAAGTTGCCGTAAATCATTATTGGAAATCATACTGTCACAAAGTGAAATCAGTGGCAATCCCCTTCTTCTCTTGCATGAGTATTCCTTCCTATGGGGATTACTGCAAAAGAGTACTGTCGTGTTGCTGAAAAGAGAGAAATCGTTACTGCGGGCTGACTGACCGGCGATTATTAAAAGACAAATGAGCATGTTTTCAAAAAGTTACAAATGTGATCATTACTTCGGCTGATTCAAACACTATCTTTAAGTTGAGTCTCATTAAATGTGGAATCCAACACATTTTAGAGAACTTTGACATTATTTCTTATGGCACTTATTCGATCTCTGAAATGGAATGCTAACTTGTATGTCGTGCAAATTCTTCTTCCAAATGTTGCACCAGATGATGTTTGCTGCCGACTTTTCACTTGACCGAACCCACCCAGGGATAAAAAAGTTGCAGTAAGATTATGGACCATCATACTGTTACAGAATGAAACCAGTGCAATCCTCTGCATGAAAATTCTCCTCTCTATAGGGCTTACTGCAGCTTTTTTAATCTGGGGTGGGTTCGGTAAGGTGGGCTAAACTTCAACAATACTCATCAATCACCACCAAATGATGGGTGTCAAAAATCACGCGTAAATAACAACGCTCCCAAATATATCCCATAATGTCTACTGCGATGTATTATTTAACCTTGGCTGCAGACCAATTTCAGGGGGGTGGGGGAGTGGGAGTACTTTTTTGGGTGTGTTTATATATACACCATACATAGCATGTATTTAATGTAAATGTAGTATTTAAATGAAATTATTTAGTTACAGGTAAAAAGGACTTAATTGTGGGATCATTTATGTTAATTGTCTTTATTTCAACACCAATAAGGCAAATATAGGACGACAAATTGCAACAACAATAAACAAAAAAAATGTGATATTTCAAAATTAATTTGGAATTAATGCCCAACTGTATTATGAGAATTGCATATTTTGGGTTAAACGCTCGTATAATCCAAATTTAATCGTAGATAATGCAAACAATAGATTGTTAATCTGTGAACTAGATAAATAAGGTATTATCAGTAGATTTCAAAACAGTTAAACTGTTGTAATTTGACCCCTATATCCCTAAGGTCCCTTAACTGCATTAAATGCACTTTGAAAAAAAAAAAACACAGAGCGGACCCCTTTGCCATTGGGTTAGGGTAATTGGCCCTAGAATTAACAAGAAAGATAACGCTAGATCTTCCCTTTTTGCGTTATCGTCAGATTTTCCTTTCCACCCTCTAGGGACGTTGGACCTAAAATCTTGCCCACTCCTTATTTTCATTTTTCCCATTGGTGATTTTTCTCTAGACTTTTGATTACAGATTATTCTGGGGGCATTTGGGGTTGGGCATTTACACAATTCAATTTATTCTTTAAACATACTTTCTATCTTTCTTTCATAATATTTAATAGCGGGTGTGTATTGTGGTTAGTATTTCCCATGGTAATTTTGCGGTCCTTTTTAAATTAGGGACTAACATAAATCTTACCGGCACAAAAACGACCATCGCCCTCAGAACGACCATGCGCACCCTAGGCAGTAAAGTTTCCTTCTTTAATTACACCATATGGTAATTTCATGAAAGTCTGGAACCATCGGCAACGATAAGAGGATTTCGTCCAAACTCTGGGTCCCAGTCGTGGGTTTTCCCTGTGCGCCACTCATCAATACTAATGAGCGAGGTACACCAAATATAATTGTAATACATAGTTATCAGGCAGAAAGAATCTAATTTGTACATGGAATACAAACGTAGCATAACCTAAAACTCGAGGTCAGTGGAAGCAACCGATTCTTCGCTTGAGAATTCTCGAGATTGCTAATAATTATAAGCGCCCTCTTTGGCATACTAAAAGTCCAAATTCACTTGTTAAAATGCCCAAGGACGAAACTAAATGTGTTGGTCACTTAGGGCGCTTTCACACGGAAGGGCCTCCAGAAAACCCAAGCAAATTAATCACTTGCCCGAAATGTCTCCTGAAATTTTCAGTTGAACCCGGTGCTGTTTGTATCTTCGCATGCCTGATTATCTGGATAGCCCAACAAAAGCCATTCAACATAATTTACCTTCCGTGAAAGGGCCCGATAAACCATGGCGGTAGAAGGAGATTGAGAGTGAATGCATAGTAAAGTGAAGGAAGTCAGAAATCGGGATTATATCCCCTTCCTCGAAATCAGTAGATAAACTTGTGAATTTTTGTTGCCTTTGATTTAACGTCGGTTATCCAACCTTAACCGACAGGAATGATCACTTCCTCTTTACAATTCCGTCATACATTTAATCTCTAATATCTGGTGCCTTTTTAACAGGAAGATTTGTAAAACAACGACTATTTCCACCCCACCCTTTAGCAATATCGCTTTTTATAATCGCCTTTGTCTAATTGTAACGCCTTAGTGATCAGTTTGCATGAAATACACTTCAAATGTCAATATTGGCAATATATTTTCATTGCATTTTAACAAGCACATTTTCTATTTTAAATAAAAAATATGCTTATGTCAATCGCAATAGTCCTTATATTTGCGGGGCGCAATGCGGGACCTTTTAGTATATAACGTGCTAAAGATAATCGTTGAAAAGCGTCCACTTTTTTGTTCTTTGGCAATGCTAAATCTTAAATCTTTAATGCAGACACCAAGTATTATCGTGCATACATTAGCTCGTCAAAACTGAATCAACATGAACAATTGCTGAGGTCAAATCTATTTGTATTAAACAGCAATTTTAACAAGATGACTAGAGCATGCTTTTCTTTGAAGACACATTTGGATGTTAAAAAAACCCATTTAAGATTACCACGCCTCATCCTATCACCACTGTATGTGGAATTATCAACCAACGCGTACAATAAATAATCTCGGACTAACCCCTATAGGTAGTATCTATCGCTCCTTTGCCAGCCCTGCATTTGAGCTTAATTGTTAGAGTGTCGGTCAATAGTAATACGGAGGTTGCCCGGTTTCGATTCCGGCCAAACGCCAACATTTTTTTTTCTTTCAACACTGTGGTGCGCGGGCCATCTCCAGTAAAAGAATATTCAATAAATTATATGTAGATTGGACTTGTTCACTCTCCATCTCCTTCTACTTCCAAAACTAGAGTATCACGCAATGGCATGTTTTGACGTGCCTATTTTTCACGTCCCGGAACTCATAATGTTATTTTTCAGCAGATGCGCAAAGCGTAATTTTGTAATAAAATCGTCCAATTGTGAAAGGGGATGGTCCTAATATAATTATATCAAATTATCACATACAAAAATTGAAATGATACGACATAGGCCTTGGTGCCCAATACCAACCATCTGCAGAAATTTTCGAGCCGCAGGAGCCGAACCAGTCACAATCTCAATTGAAGAGCTGCTGCGCGCTCTATTCGATCCGTTAATGTAGAGCTATTTATTTTTCAAGTAATTGCAAACAGCGGCCTTTCCCTGCCGGCTCGAGTTTGCGTGCGTTTGTGTATAGTCCGCGTTTATCGTCTTATATCCCCCCCAAAGGTCGTGGTTTCAATTCCCATTCTGACACGAATTTTAATCTATTTAATGTTAGACAAAGAAATTGAACTTCAGAGCCGCTGGAACTGCTATTTGCTCCGGTTAATTATGGGTCACCGATGTTCGTTCCCTCGCCGCTTGTGTTTGGTTTTATTATCTGAAGAAACACATAAGTGGTCCTAAGCAACAAACAAATAAAACAAGTACAATAAAAGGGGCAACACCAAGACTTGGGGTTGTAAACCGGAAGAGAGGAACTCTGTTTATTTTTTCAATCTCCATAACTATGTGTGGGTTACAGCCTCCAAAATGTGGTTCCATTTTTGCTCATAATTTTCCAAACCAAACCTCCTTTAGCCCTATAAATTTTCACAGGTACATGAGAAAAATAGTAGATTCACATATAGACCTACCAATATTTTGACCGAGAGGATAGAAATTGAGGAGTGAACCAGAGGAGGGGGGATTGAGAAGAAGTTCCGGTCATAGTGGGAGTTCTAGGGACGAGCTATTAGCGATCATGCCATGGACATTTAAACGCCAAATGTCATCAAACCTGTTTTTGTCATTACATTCTGACCTCAGATATGTCCAGGAAATCGTGTTTGTGGAATTTAATAATTAATACATGCAGTAGGTCGGCAGAAAATAACTTTTTTTTCTTTTCAAAATGTTTTAAAACCTGTCGGCATTTTTTAAAGGGTCGGTAGGTCGTGGCAGCGCCGGGAGGAGGTCACATGCACAATTGTTTTCTTTCCCCCATGTTCCCCCCGGGCCAGCAGATTTTAGTCCAAGTTGGGATGTTCCCTTCCCCTCAAATAGTCACACTCCCCACAAAAAAAAAATCACCAAATACACCTCCCCCCTCCCCACCTCCCCCGTATTTGCCACCCCAGGAAAAGAAGTCTGGCGACGAAACTGACGGGTTTACAGGAACAGCCGACGAGTTTTACAGGAAAAAACAAACATTTTTCTTATTCCTAATCTCAAAAGATATTAAATTTTCCTGAAGTGAATTAGTAGCTCTTACACCCATTTTACAACACCCCTTTTACAGAGTGTTGAGCATCCGCACGCTTCTAAGGAATGATCTATATTTAAAAAACTAACCTCCGTGTTTCCGCTAATCTAGTTTCAGGGCACACTAGAAACTACCCCCATCATTTTATTGAAAGAGGGTCATGACATTGGTTTTTTTTTTTTTTTGTTTTTATTCAATCATGGTCTGTATTCATGTCTTTCAGTTACAACCGTCCACCCTATTTTAGTCCAATAGTATTGGTATGATGTGAACCCCACACAAATTGCAACAGAAACAATTTTGGTGTTAATATACTCTACTAGTCCCAAAAATAATATATTAAAAGTCTAAAACCAAAATCAACCTGTGGAACATGTAGAATAAGGGGGCAACGTTGTTACACAGGGGTAACAAAATTAGAATTTTCCGAATTGATTACATGATGTACCAATTTATTGGGATACTCCGAAGGTTTAAAAAAAGGTCTAGTTTGCCCTATCTACAGTTTATGGATTGTTTTACAATATGCTCCTAACGGTTCCAAGGTCACCTGGGGTAAAATTCATAGAATGGTCCGATTTTTGATCGGACGGTTGTAAACTGTTAAATTTCCCTCTAGATAATTAAATTAAGATAGATTCTTTGTTTGAACTTCTATATAAGAATTTACATTAGCTATGACTATTGACCTCTGGCCATATACGCCTGTAGCCCCCAGTCACAGTGTGCGTTCCAATTATGCAACAATATAATAGATTTGTGCAACCATATAGTTTCCACGGGTTCTGTAACATTAGAGTAAGACGAACAATTTTGACACATTTTTATAAAACGGATATATCTGAAAATTTTACCCCCGTTGTGATGACTTGAACCTTTTTGAACTCATAACTATTGAACTACAACCTACAGATATGGCAAACTATTTTTTAATCCTGGAAATGTATACCGAACAACACGTTGGCAAACTTTTCGACGCGTTTTTGATACTTTTCATATTTGACCCCCTGTATAAACCTTACCCCTAAAAATATATGGTCCACTCCTTTGATTTTAGTAGAACTTTTGATATTTTGTTTTTTAAGGTATTCTCAATACAATGCGTTGGAATGGATTCTGTTGCAATTAGTGTTGGGTTAAGGCAGCAATTATTCTCTTTTGACTGGCCTATTTTAAGGCAAACTCATATCCATAGCTTTCATAAAATTCCCCAGAATCCATTCATCAACATAACTATGATAATGTAAGGTATTTTTTCAATAGCGGTCAGTGCATACAAGCAGATAATTTGCAAGGACGCATTTGCATAATCGTTGATTGCCTTGCATCTCTCTCGCAAGATTTGCCTTATCTGGAGAATATAATTTCAAATCTCGCTAACTACAAATTGAAAAGGAAAAAACAAGAAATTAATCAAAACATATATCATAACTCGAACGAATTCTTACTGTAAAAAATTCTACCCACCACAACATATCGACAGTCCAGTGCAGGGCCTATAGATGTACCACATCCACTGCTCGTCTCCGTCTAACCCCATAGCTCCATTTGATAAAGCAGTGGACTAGTAAACGACGCCCAGGTTCAAATCTAAAATTCACAGGATTTTTTCACTGACTGTCCATTTATATATGGTTGCGTAGATTTCAAGAATTCCCCATGTTAATGTTTTAAAGAACTATTAGCAACATTTGTTGAAGAGCGCCCCCAATTTTTTCAAATTTTGGGGAGTTTTTACACGATTGCATGGTACACTGGCTATTAAACTATACCGGTGAATGGTTAAGGCCTTTCCGAAAATGTTCCCTACTGTGTCCCACAAACAGGAATTTTGTACTATACTATAATAATTATTATCGGGGATCCCCGAGAATAATAGAACGTCTTACGGCCTTGCTGGAAACGGCTTCCAATGTGACATAGCCCGGGAAATAGCGTCAAATGTACGTGCTCACGTCTCAGCCTTAAGTTTTTTTAATAGTTCGGGCAAGATAAGTTAGAGGTATTTTCTCGAGGTTGGCACTATCATCATCATGGACGGACATAAACTTAATATTTCCAGCTCTGCCGTTAAGTCCATCTGGGATCCCCAATTTTAATGTACAAAATCCCCCCCCTTTATTTTGTGATAAATCGCCATTTTTTGATTCCTCGTGCGCAGGTAATAGTTTTCTGACAATACCCACGTAACGTGCAACAATTATCATTTTGAATTGGGGCGCTCTTCAAAAATGTGCTAAAATTGCTTTAATAACCCACATCGTTTGAACGATCTTTCTTACATCGTTGAAATTGGGGAACATTTTTACTGGAAAAAACTAGGATAATATTCGAACCTGTACTTTTTTATAATGTCATTGTACTGCGGTTGTTTTATACCTTACATAGTTTAATATTGGTAGCTATTGGTTCACCGCAAACCTCATTTAGTTTTTTTTTTTTTCTAATTTTTATCTTTTGTACGAATAGATCATGTTGTGTTTTTATGAAACAGGTAGCCTCAATACTGGGGAGCTTAGAACAACCCTGCAATACACGTGTAGAAAATTACATTTGACATTTAAATTTCCGTAGTACACCTGTACACCCAACACATAGTAGCAAATTCCAATTTAATCACGCAGTGACAAAGGTACTTGTTCAACATTATCCCCTTTACCGTTAATCAGTGCATGACTTTCATACTGTATACTTGTGGGATTTTTTTAAAACTGATCTATCCAACGTTTATCTTGCTCTTTGGAAAATCTGAATAGATTTTGGTTCCCGTACTCTGGCCACAATGGTTTTTCTTTGAAACATTGTTTGTTGTATACCTTTATCCCGAAGTAGATGGAGTAGAGCGTGTTTGCAGAAAAGCCCCTATTGTACCACGTTGGTTAATCTATTCCAATGAATTGGATAAATCTCTCCTTACTTTTTCTTAATCATTTCTTTTTTTTTAATGTAACAGGACTGTTCACACATATGGCCAACAAAGAGTGCCGTGATATTGTTTAAATGGGGGAAAGGCCAAGCGCCTACCTGTAGGCCGTCAAAATAGAATGAATGCTTCCCTAACCCAACACTAATTGCACAGAATCAATTCCACAGAATTGTATTGGAGAATACCTTAAAACAACTATCAAAAGTCTGACTAAAATCAAAGGAGTGAACATATATTTTAAGGGGGTAAGGTTTATCAGGGGTCAAATATGAAAATTATCAAAACGCTCCGAAAAGTATGCCAACGTGTTCGTTACATTTCCAGGATTAAAAAAAGGTATAGTTTGCATATCGTGCAGGTTGGTTAATTTCAATAGTTAGAGTCCAAAATATGTTCAAGTTCACAACTTGGGTAAATTTTCAGATATATCCGTTCGTTAAAAAATGGTGTCAATTGTTCGTCTAAATGGTCACAGAACCCGAAAATATACTGGTTTGCACCATCTATAATTTTCGTTGCATAATTGGAACGCAACTGTGCTGGGGCTACGGTCTATGGAGGTCACTGTCATAGCTCTGTAATTTTATATAGAAAGTTCAAACAAAGAATCTATTTACCTTTACTTATCTAGAGGGACAAATTTAACAGTTGACAACAGTCCGATCAAAATGCGGATCAGTCTATGAAATTTTAACCCCAGGATGACCTTGACTGTATGAGCCTATATGTACTAAAACTATACCGCGTAGATAGGGCAAACTATACCTTTTTTAAACCTTAGGAGTAGCCCAATAAATTGGTACATCATTTAATCAATTCGAACCATTCTAATTTTTTACCCCTGTCCAAACGTTGCCTCCCCTTATTCTACATGTTCCACTAGGTGATTTTGGTAGACTTTTAATATATTATTTTTTGGACTATTTCATAGTATATTAACACCAAAATTGTTTTCTGTTGCAATTTGTGTGGGGTCAAATCATCCAATTATTGGACTACTGTTATTTTTTTATATTATTGCTTTTGCCTCCTTTTTTCCCGGCAGAGGTCCAATTGTTTCTTTTTTTTTTAATTTTTGATTTGTTTGTAAATAAATGGGTCAATTGCATAGACCTGTACAGCGAATCTGATTTTAACAAGCAAAATACGCGAGTGGCTGAGACCACTTTTAATTTCTTTCTTAATATGGCGCAACTAACCCCCCCCTTAAAGAAGTGCATTTCATAATAAGTATAATAGAACAAAACAAAAAATCTCCCCCGGAATAATAAGAATGATGATGGTATTCGGCTTTAAAGATTTAAAAACATTGGGGGCGCGGTCGTCAGGATAAATTCGTTGATTTGATTCACATGATACGTTACCATTGATCTACATGAAAAAAAGGAAAACATTAAAAAAAAAAAAGACCGAACGAGCTCGAATCAAGCAAGTTACGAGCCAGAGTCAATGCTTTATTATGCAGCGGTGGTTGTCGGGTTTGGTTGTATGAACAATACTCCATCATAGGTGTGAACGATTAGCACGAACCTTCTATAACAAATGTATAAAAGATTACGATTAGGATTACGATTAGGATGTTACTAGTCGTTCATTGAAGCAAACCTGAAACACGGCCGCGCTGCCAAATTCGATACCAGATCAATTCAGGGCATCGACCCTGGCATGCGAAGATACAATACATTCACCTGCTTCACCTGAAAATTATCAATATTCTTGCTAAGTCTTGCAATTGACATCTTTGACCTTCCGTAATCGCCCATAGCGACCACCACATTTTCGTGCATCCTTGGCATTTTTAACAAGTGGAATTTGGACTTTTAGTATTGAAGAGGGCGCTATTACTAATTATTAGCATCCTCGAGAATTGTACAGCGAAGAATCGGTGCTAGGATCGAGGTTTACGGTATTCCATTAACGGTGCTGAGAGGGCCATGGTCCGATCGCCTAATGCCCTTGTATCCTCAGAACCCCAGATTTTACCGAAAAGTGATCAAGATTTTGATATCTGAAGAAAGTTATATTTTATTAATTTACCCTGTGAAATTTTTGGCTAAATGTTGTTTGAATGTTTTGAATAAACTTTCTTGCGCCCCAATTTGTCGACAATATTTCTATAATAGTTGATGACTTTGAGTATTAACTACAAGATATGTTGCCACGAGCTAGAACAATATTGTAAGAGTCGAAGACGAGTCAATATTTTTTTAGCGAGTGCAATATATCTTGTATCCAAAAAAACCAAAAAATACGGAAAAAATCAATATTATTATATTATTTTAATATCACGTGAATCAAACAACCTTGCTTGACAGTGTATTGTCGTCCAACTGGCGAACGATATAGTTTTTCATAATGGATTCCTCCGCTAAAATACCCCGGATGAGATACCATATTAAAAAAGAATATTGTATTGCTCCAGGACTTTACCAAACGGTGCAATACAAAGATTTCTTTGCACCACTCGGAAGCCAGATATAAATCATAAATAATACCCTCCTTGTGTTTTCAGTATAAATTAGTGAATGTGTGTTTATAACTTGAAAGAGAGTCCTATTTATAATGTGGGAAGCAATATTTCGCACACTTAATTATAAGCAGTTGTTTGCGTGACTGGGACACACTTGCCGTAACACCAAGGGAGATGACATGTGTCTTCAAGGACAAAACTGTGTTTTCGTCAGTGAGGACTGATTTTATGAACCAAGCAAAGGTATTATTATCACCTTCCTGCCCCTTGCACGATTTGCCATTTGCAGTAGAGCCTCCAACTGGCTGTGCTAAATCAATGTGTTCCATAACAATGCATTCACCTCTTCCAATTTTTTATTGTATTGTGGAGAAGAATCAAACTTGATCTCAGCTTTTGCGTAATGCTCCCATTCATATTGTTACCAGTTCGAGGCTCTTACCGCAAATGGCACAACCGTGCAGTGAGTGAAAATGGCATAAGTTTTTTTAGTTTCAGTAGAAGTCGGGTTTGAGAAATCCTATCAAATACCTTTGATAAATCGAAGGACAGCATCAACCTGATTATTGTTCAGTGGGAGTGGTTTGCGCAAAAAAAAACATTTGTGTTTTAATTTTTTATCGATAGCGTGAGGCTTTATAAGTGATAAAGTACATAACAGGTTTTACCAGTGTGTAATAACTATTTTAAAAATGTATAGAAATATTAAAGTGCGTTGTTCCGATGTGAATTTCAAAGTGTACCATGCACGACGTATCTTGTGTTTCATTTAGTAAATTCTATTCAGGGTATGGGTACGATTTGCACAGAATAAGTATACAATAATGCATACATTATGAATAGTTTTAGCTTTATATTTATATTAGCTAATTAAAGAATAATTGAATAATTAAAGTGTAGAAACAATATTGATGCACTATAACTTAAAGGTCCCAGGAAATGCAAATAGAATTGATGTGGTTTGTGTCAAGTCTACATGGAGGGACGAGAAAGCATTCAATAATTGGATTGGTGATGACATCATTAGTGAAACTATTGATTTTTCAGAGAGTAATAGAAAATTCCAGGTGACTGTTGTGAATCTATTCATGACACTGACTGAAAATGAATAGTTTCACTGGTAAGTGTATTCTTTTTTCTGGCCCTGTTTATTGGAATGGAATGCCCCGTAAAGATTTGGAGTAGGTTTATCATCTCATTTCCTGGGACCTTTAAAAATGTTATGAATTAAACAAAGTCGTAACTGAGCTGCGCAAATACGACATTGTTGGCCCTCACAACATTTTCAAATTAGATAAAAAGGATGGCACTTCTTACCTCGACAAGAACGACCATCACCTTCATAGCCTTCCACACAACTGCATGTAAAGTTTCCATCGGTATTCGTGCATTTTCCAAGATCGGTGTGACAGTCGTCGGTGCCAATTATACACTCATCAATATCTGTGACCGGGGGTCCACCAAACACAATTATAATTAAATTATTATCGATAGAAAAGAACTAATCAGTGACACAAAATGCATGCTATGTTGGATATGGGTCAAGCAATTTGTACTCGCGGCGATTTAGGTTCCACCACTTCTTGTATTTTGCTCCCTTTTTACAATCATGACAATAATAGGTGAAAATACTGCAGTACCTACTTCAACATTCATTTGGACAACAAATGAAACTGCGGCATTTTCCTCTAGGGACGTAAGGGACCTAAACCTTGCCCCTTCTTATTTTCATGTTCCCCATTGGTGATTTTTCTAGACTTTTGATACATTATTCTGTGGCATTTTGGTTGCAAATTTGTACGTAAAATACTTTCTTTCATATTAGGGACTAACATAAATCTTACCGGCACAAAAACGACCATTGCCCTCAGAGCCGACCATACAACTGCATGTAAAGTTTCCCTCTGTATTATTGCATTCTCCAAACTCTGGGTGACAGTCGTGGGTTCCCTGTGCGCACTCATCAATATCTACGATCGAGGTACACGAAATATAATTGTAATATATAAAATGGTTATCGCCAGAAAAAAAAACTAATTAGTGCATAGGATACAGACGAAGCATATTCCATTAACGGTGACTGAGAGGGCCATGGTTCGATCGCTAATAGCCTCGTCCCCAGAACACCAGATTTTACCGGAAGTGGTCGAGATTTTGATATCTAAAGAAAGTTACTATTTTATTCATTTACCCTGTGAAATTTTTGGGTGAAAGGTTGTTTGCTTTGAATGTTATGAACGAAAATTTCCTGTGCCCCATTTTGGTCGATCAATATTAATTAATAACCGCTCCTTGTTTCAATCAATATAAATAGTGAATGTTTTTTTATAAAGATGAAAGGAGAGCCTATTATAATGTGTGGGAAGCCATATTTCGCACACTTAATTATAACCAGTTGTTTGCGTGACTGGGACACACTTACAGTAACACCAATGGAGATGACATGTGTCTGTCAACGACAAAGCTGTGTTTTCGTCAGGTGAGGGAATGATTTTAACCAAGCAAAGGTATTATTATCACCCACTGCCCCTTTGCACGATTTGCCATTTGTAGTAAGAGCCTCGCACTGGCTTTGGAGTAAATCAAGGTGTTCCATAACAACGCATTCACCTCTTGCAATGTTATTGTATTGTGAAGAGAGAATCAAACCTGATCCAGCTGTTGCGTAAATGCTCCCATTCATATTGTTGCCAGTTCGAGGCTTTTACCGCAAATGGCACAACCGTGCAAGGAGTGAATAATGCCATTATGTTTTAGCTTCAGCAGGAGTCGGGTTTGAGAAACCCTATCAAATACCTTTGATAAATCGAGAAGGACAGCATCAACCCGATTATTGTTCAGGAAGTGGCATGCGCAAAAAAACATTTGTGTTTATTTTATCTATAGCGTGCAGGCTTTATAGTGATAAAGTACATAACAGGTTAACAGTGGTGTAATAAATATTTTTAAAATGTATACAAATATTAAAGGTGCTTGTTCCGATGTGAATTTCAAAGTTTACCATGCACAGACGTATCTTGTGTTTCATTTAGTAAATTCTTTTATGGGTATCGACTTTGCACAGAATGAAAGTATACAATAATGCATACATTATGAATATTTTAACTTTAAATTTATTATTAAAGAATAATTGAATAATTAAAGTGTAGAAGCAATATTGATGCACTGTAACTTAAAAATGTTATGAATTAAACAAAGTCGTAACTGAGCTGCGCAAATACGACATTGTTGGCCCTCACAACATTTTCAAATTAGATAAAAGGATGGCTACTTCTTACCTCGACAAGAACGACCATCACCTTCATAGCCGTCCACACAACTGCATGTAAAGTTTCCATCGGTATTCGTGCATTTTCCAAGATCGGTGTGACAGTCGTCGGTGCCAATTACACACTCATCAATATCTGTGACCGGGGGTCCACCAAACACAATTATAATCAAATTATTATCGATAGAAAAGAACTAATCAGTGACACAAAATGCATGCTATGTTGGATATGGGTCAAGTAATTTGTACTCGCGGCGATTTTGTTTCCAGCACTTCTTGTATTTTGTTCCCTTTTTACAATTATAGGTGAAAATACTGCAGTACCTACTTCAACATTCATTTGGACAACAAATGCAACTGCGGCATTTTCCTCTAGGGACGTTAGGGACCTAAAACTTGCCCCTTCTTATTTTCATGTTCCCCATTGGTGATTTTTCTAGACTTTTGATACATTATTCTGTGGCATTTTGGTTGCAAATTTGTACGTAAAATACTTTCTTTCATTAATATTTAACAGTGGGTTGTATTTGCGTTGAAATTCCACATGGTATGGTTGTCGAATACTTTTTAAATATTAGGGACTAACATAAATCTTACCGGCACAAAAACGACCATTGCCCTCAGAGCCGACCATACAACTGCATGTAAAGTTTCCCTCTGTATTATTGCATTCTCCAAACTTTGGGTGACAGTCGTGGGTTCCCTGTGCGCACTCATCAATATCTACGATCGAGGTACACGAAATATAATTGTAATACAATGATTATCGGTAGAAAAGAACTAATTAGTACATATATAAACGATATAAACGTAGCATATTCCATTAACGGTGACTGAGAGGGCCATGGTCCGATCGCTAATAGCCTCGTTCCCGGAGCACCAAATTTTACCGGAAGTGGTCAAGATTTTGAATTTGAATTTAGACCTGTTACTTTTTTTACCTTTTCCCAAACACTTTTCGGCCAGGGGTGCCAGACCAGATCCAATTAGTGGAGTGGGAATCTGTCAGTAGACGCGTTTACACTGTATACCTGACGTGTAACTTCCGGAGCCATGATCAAAATCGCAGCTACTGCATCACAACTAGCCCTGTGTGTATGTGCAGCACGTGCCGCGGTGAAGACATGGTAGCTGCCGTATATGCTACCACAATTTAAGGCTGGTTATGACAATCGGAGGCATTTCTTAAAAAATTATATGCAGGATGATCTTATCTCCTGACTAGCTGAAACTAAGTGGTGGAGGTTTCAAAACAATTAGAACTGTTTGAATTGAAGGCCTGTGTAAACCTGGCCCCTCCATATTGCATATTCCTCATTAGTGATTTTTTGATACATTATTCTGTGCGACTTTCAAAAGTATAAAAAGTATTTTATATTTATTCCATTACCAGCATTATGTTTGTCAATTTGCTGCCACCGTTATTCTGGAATAATTGCGTCGGCAAATGCATTGTCTATTAAAGCAAAATGATGTTGGTTTTGTTTGCTCGCATCCACAAGTCATTGGTAAGGCTTTGTGGTGGGGTCAGGATTGTTCAGATAGTGGCTTATCAGGGCCGCGTCGATCCATGATTACGGAGACGCTCCTCATAACATGGCTGACTTTGAGGCTGGGCGGATTGGGAACATCAGGGGTTTACACCCTACTCTTATTCGACACTGACTGGCGTATGTAAATGTACAGTTGTGACTCTTGAAACGGGACCGACCGGCTCTTAACGTCCCCTCGAAGGACGGGTGCTTTAATGATCCATTTTGCCCAATTCCAAGTGAAACCATTGGAGGAGAGCGGTTAAATCTGTTATTTAATCAATAGTGGTATACAGATCAAAATCCAGAAGTGGAGTACCCGAATAAATCACAGCAAGTGCCACGACCCCACGGGATTCGAACCCGGATTTTGTGGTAAATTGCGCCGAGGCAAGACCCTAACCGCAGGCCACGCTCTTCCCACGAGATTTTGTAATAGATAGAAAGGGTTTGCGTATCATCATGGCTCAATAGGTCACCTCGCCCATTAAGTTTTTCCCGATCTCGGACCCCATTATTCAACCATAAATGACAGGCATCACTCTTTACTTCTTCAATAGTGGGTTGTATATAATTGCGTGGATATTCCACATGATATGTTTGTCGAATACATTTTGAGTTCGCTGTTTTACTGAACATAATAGGCTCTAACATAAATCTTACCTCCACAAGACGACCATCCCCCTCATCAAGCCGTCAATACACCTGCATGGAAGTTTCCCTCGGTATTCGTACAGTCACCAAATTCGGGGTGAACATGTCACGTGGATCCCCTCCTGCACACTCATCAATATCTACGATCAAGGAAACAATAGGTATAATTTTTCTCGGCAGAAAAGAACCAATTTGTACACAGATACAACATATCGTATTCCATTAAACATATACAAAAATCGTGTCTAATATTTTTTTTTATATCAATGAGAACATTTTGTAAATCAATAATAATTAGCAGGCTTAAAAGAAGATAACTTTATAACTTCTTTAAAATATATCCTAATGCCAGCAAAATGGTATAGAATCAACAATAAAATCAATAAAAACTATAGAACAATACTAAGACACAACTTGCAAATATCTGCATAATCTGCATGATATAGGCCCAGATGGTACAACCCGTAACAACATATCCAGATTGGTCCCTTTTGAGATGTTATTGAAATGTAGATACCAAATGCCACTCCTCTCCCGAACCGTAGACTGTGGCCAAAAGGTTTTGGAAGTCTCACGGTCGCTGGGTTTACTATAAAGGATTTTGCTACATATTCATAAGCATTGTACATTGCAATAATTACATAGCGGCAGCATATATCTGAACCATACCTAGTGGTATATATATCGTCATGTGGATACAACAGAGTCGACCAATATACATTTTTTTTATATAGAGAAACATTTTTTGTGTGTACTAACTAAGCAAATGCTTAAATTTAAATCATTGTTGTACAAGATGAAAATAACATTTTAAATGTTATCTATGCAACAGTACTCACAGCGCAGATACGACTTTATTATGCAATGAAGTCGTACCTTCGCAGATATGAATTTGTTGCGTATGTGAACACTTTTCGGAGTAGTTAATTACCAAAGTCTAAGTGCGCAGATGCGGACTTTGTTGCATTGTTACATTTTCCAGTCGTGATCTGTACGTAGGTCTAACACGTATATATTTACAGTCTCTCACAAAGAGAGAAGATTTATTACGATAATATATAGGCCACCGGCCCTTCAATACTACAATAGTACAAAATCAAATTGTGTCGACGACATACGGTTGTGTACTACATTCATGGTATAGATATTTGCAGAGGATTAATTGAGTATCACGATAGTGAATTAACTCGCTTATAATATTTTTGCTTGATTTGGATGATCAGGCGCGGATCCAGGGAGGGGGCGGAGGGGCGCGCGCCCCCCGGTATTTGCAAAATCTTGCAAAATCAGCCCCATTTTGGAATCATATTTTTAAAATATGATTCACATGGTAAAATCATATTTAATACTGAGAAAACAACTGCAATTAGAATAAGTTGATTGACTCGGTAAATGTTTGTATATGGAAGTCTTGACACCTTTGTTTGAATAAGGACATAAAAGCACCCCAATATTTGCAACGCCTTGGGGGGAGCACCCCACACTCGCCAAAAACCGTGGTAAGAGGGTTATTTTTTACATCTAAGGCCCAACAGTCCTTACCAAACTTTCAGCTCTAGTGTATTGAAAATTATAGCAATGGTAAAGGGCTCTAGTTCTATCAATATCAAGAACACGCAACCAATACTTAGTAACTCTTTGTACTATATATGTTATGTGTAGAATGTATCGCTCCTAGTTCCCCAGCGTGACAGCTGGGGATTGGTTGCAGTACGAGGTATGCCCAAAATATGTCTGGCAAATTTTAAATGTAGTTGGCTCTGTGAATCAGGACTTGATGTACCCCCACAATGCACATCAAAAGACAAAATGGGACGGGAAGAATCTTAGAGTCAAATATCTTAAAAATAACATCGGGAGTTGAAGACGACCCAAAATTGGGATAAAATGTTTAAATGCAAATAGAGCTTTGTTTCCTTGGAAGAGTGTGCTCTTGAGCTTTCATCCAAATACCATTTGAACTAAAGGTCACACCGAGATAGGTAAAAGAATTCACTACTTCAAGCTGTACATTATCATAGATACCATTTTTCGATTCGATTCAAATGGACCTTCCACGTTTAAACACATGATTTTTAGTCTTGCTAATATTCACAGATAGCTTCCAATTTTGTCAGTATACTCGCTTAAGATGTTCAGCTGTTTGGAGACCAACATATAGTGTCACTCAGAAAGCAAGGTCGTCAGCAAATAAGAAGTGGCTAATATGCTCTCACATATCTGTATTTTTGTACATCATCAGCATTTTAGACGCTCAATTAACTTTAAAATCTGATAAAAACTTGACAGAACAAAGGGGGAGTAAAGAACCTGTTGCTATCCAATTACAAGGAAGGATTGTGTAACACCGGTGATGTCTCAAGTGCATTTAGATTGACAATACATAGCAGAAAGACCAAAAAGATACCAGAAAATAATCAGAGGATGAATGTTTTCTTAAAAGTGTGTGTGACCTGATGTGACTGTGACCAATTACTATCAAATGCCTTCTGGAAGTAGAGTCACAACAAATTGAGACATAAACTCTTCCTTTCTTTCGTGAAAGATATTTGTTAATAACAGTCACTTAGGATAAAAACATGTCAGTTGTTTTCTAATCCCTGACGGAACCCCTCGCTTGATCCTATGGATAGATTGGTTACAGTAGCCCATGTTATTCAACCTTGAAAGACCAAATCTAGAGAAAAATTTTACCTAGAGTAGGTATGAGGGGATGCTATGTAGTTTGCTGGATCATCACGTGAACATTTTTGAAGACCGGGTTACAATTAATCCACCTAGCCCACTGGCACGGGGTAAATACCAACAGAACAAATTTTATTAAACAAGGGTTTAAGTAGGTCAATCAAGGATTGAGGTCCAACCAAATTAAAACAACTCTGCTGGACAACCATCAATACCTGATGCTTTTCCGTCTTAAACATTTTTGATTGCGATCAACAACTTCCTCATGTGTTATTCCTATTAAGAAAAGCATTCAAGTCATCATCGATGTTTTCATTCTCTAAGATCTTATAAACATATCCAATACATTTACAAGATCATCCCCATCTGGGGTTAAAGAGCTGTTTAAAATAATCAACAGGAGAGTCAGCAGATATCTTGGACAAGTTTTGATCACGAGGAGATTTTATAGTGACCAAAATGTTTTGATTGGCTATCTCTTAAAGCATCAACAAAACGATTTTGATTTTTAGTTTGGTACAGAATTTTCTTCCTTCTCAAAAGCGATTTATAATTGCGCTTAGCAACTTTATAATCCTCCAAGGAAACCCAGTTCTATTCATCCTGAAAAAACGAAGCTTATATGAACCGCATTCTTTGTATCGCGCCAATCATCATCAAACCAATTATTTAGTCCAGATTCTTGTCTATTATGACCAAATTTGGAAAAGAGGCACGCAGTTGCTTGCAAACAAACTTCCAATATAATTTTCAGGATGTCAACAGCTCGATCGATCAATTGATCACTTAACGCCGACCTAAAAATGTCATTATACATGTACCTATTCATGCTACTCCATATATGAGAAACGCATAGGCGATCATTGATTCCAACATAGCGCCACACGTTGGTTTTGTCGCGAGTCATCGCGGGTAAGTCAATTTATGCGGGATTAAATATTCAGAAATATGTAATGAGAAAGTAATAAGTAATGGTCGGATTCATTTACATCGGAGATTACTGCGAAATAAAATGAATGCAGGATATTTTGGCCAAACTATAGTACACTACGCTTCTCCGGATACTTACGAAAGTAAAAAAATCCAGATGTGTTTCATTTGTAATTCTTCCGTTTACTATCCGGACAACCAGTTTCCGACAAAAAGTTAAGCAAATCACAACCCACCTATTTGTACAACTATACAAAATATTCTCTTTTCTCAATTCTTCATCAGGAATATATAACTCAAAATCCCACGATACAGGGATTCATCACTTGAATTAAAAGCATTTCATTTCCATTTCTTCCATTAAAGCTCCACGGTGGAAGAACTCGCTATCCAGCGTAGTTCGAAAGATATTAAAGCATATTCCTCTTCGAATACATCATATATATTTCATTTTTCGAATAACTCGGAATTTGAGGAGATTCTGTAGATGCGTGCAAGAATAAACAGAGGCATTTTGCGAACTTGAGATATCTTAATCAAGCAATTATCAGATGAACTAGAATTATCCTACAACAATCTTCATATTGATCTTTATAATAAAAGGAAATCCCAGCAATTACGACCCGACATAAAATGGCTTGGACGAACAAACACTGAATGGATATTAAAAGTTATTTATATGAAACTCATTTACAGCAGATGCCCCCACCTTTCGACAAAAACAGAGAAGATCAAAGGGGAAGGAATTGAGTAAGTAATAAAATCGGAGTCCACCAGCTTTGATGCAAATGCCATTTATATTCCATAAAAGAACTTGGCAGAAATCAAGCCAGTTTGCAACCTCATATAGTATCATATCACTATTATTGACCGCATCAATGAATAGGTGGACCTTACTTTGATTGCGAGTTAGTATCACTAACAGTGTTAGTCGTGTCGTTTGTAACACTTAGAATAATTACTATCGCTATCAGTTAAGTTGATTTTGGTGACGAACAAGTACCAACTAATATTCATTGTAGTTTGTTTTGCCAGAATATGTATTTCTCCATGGTTTAGGATCACTAGACTGCAATTCATGTGTTTTTTTTGTCCATATATCGTCAACATGACCCTTTTTTACAATCTATATTGTGGAGTAATAGAACATACATTGTTATACTTGATATTATGTTTAATATTCACCAAAGGATTGTTGTTCTTAGCATAGTTAATTTATTTGTATTCCCCCAGTCTATTGACTGTGTGTCAGCACTTATAATCAATCTATTTCGTTATAAACTCTAATATTTTGGGCCTTGGTCACTACCTATAGTTGAACACTTCATTTTAGTAAAATTTCAAGACATATAAAGTAATGAATCAAGCGATATATATATATAAGTTTGGTTATCAGCCGTGGGGACTAGTGGGTTAATGGTTATCACACTTGCCATGTACGCAGTACGCAGGTGACCCGGGGTCGATTCCCGGCGAGTGTTATTTTGAGGCTGTCTTCTATTCTGATCTCTTTCTTTCCAATTGACTTGTGTTCTTTAGAGGCCTAACGGCCATTTTAAAAAAAATACTTAAAAAGTGCGGGTATGTGCGTTACTCTTTTAGCACCTGATGATTATTATATTAACTTACCGCATGCGCCACCCTGGACTGCTCTCTCTCTTGATGAGATTACGATATAGATATATATATATATATATTACTAGATAGATATCATATATTTTATATATATATCATTAGGGTGGATAACCAAAGAAAATATAATTAAAATATTAACAGATGCCAAATTCGACATTTCTTTAAAATTATGAATTGTAAGGAGTGCGGTCCGCTTGGTACTACGTAGCTTGGTACTTGCAACACTGTTATTGGATTCTTTCTTGAAAGTTTCACAAATTTGGGGTATTTTTTAAGAACTTGGTTGAAATATGGATAATTTTGCAATTGATATTAACAATTGTTAAAAAGTTAAATCACGTTTGAACCAAATAGAAAAATAACTGTGACTTGAAGAGACATTTATTTTTAATTTGGGCATTTCTAGCCATTTACGAAAAATCATCCAAGAATTGACAATACATGGCAATCTAGAAAAAAAGATGTCGTATTGATTCAGGTCTTTTATGTGCAAAAGGTACAAATATTATAATCACTAATGTACCCCCCCCCCCATTAAAAAAACGTAATATGGCTGTAATGCAATATGCTTACTTGCTTCCCAGACCTAATTAAAAATATCAATAATTCATTAAATGTAAAGTTATCATCGTGAGTGCAATAAGTTTCTATATTTCATATTTTTACCAGAGAGACACAAGGTATCTCAATTAGAAGTATATCTTAAATGAGTGTCGTTTTTGCACAGGGACAGTATACAAAAAACACCACAACTGTCAATATTTTAAAGAATCTCAATTGAGTTAACTAAGCAAAGAATAATTCATAATTAAAGCGGCACGGCACATTTCAGAAAAATATGAACTTTCTTCAATTTGCTTGCTAATGATAATATAGGCCATTGGAAGATAAAGATATATTTTACACATAACAATAACATACCCAAAAGCAGAGAGGGGCATTAATAAGAGGCTAAAGACATCCATATAATTTGAAGGCTAACTTTTAAGTTTGCCGTAACTTTAATCAACAAATGTGTCTATTACACGAATGTTATAGACTCGTACTCATTGATATTAAAATCACAAAATTCACAGACCGGTCAAACAAGGTGCATGCCGTGAGAATCAACTCTGGCGTGTTTTCTTGTGATGCACGCCACTTCCGCGTCGTCTGCTGAATTAATTTCACCGGCGATATTAATTATCAATTCGTTCTGTTTACTCATAAGCGCGCTAATTTGGGCGTAATAATTTCAGGTGAGGGCTTATGTATATTACAACCATGCAAAAATATCAATTTTGAAAAATCTAGAGGGCGCACTATTTTTCAAATGTGCCAGTGTCTCTTTAAGCGTAGAAACAAAATTGTAGAAAATGATGTAAATGCAGCCATTGGGTTACATAAAAAGAGGTCAAAATGTAACAATAGTCTACATATCCTATGGGGTCATTAACTCTAACCATCTAATCTGCATACGGAAATGTCAAATGTAGAGCAATTATGAATTTTATAGGATATGACCAGACCAAAAAAATGAAAAACGAGCACTCTAAAAAAATCACACCAGGGTGACGTTGAACCGTTGAGCCTACAGAGTGCCCCAAAATGCAATCCTTGTAGTTTGTACTATGATTTCAAAATTACAAAGATTGTTCACATTTTATGAGAGTTTTTAAATGGCAAGCTATTTTCGTACATCATATTAATTTTTCATCTGATCCGGTTTGAAAACAAAGGTTATTATGCATCTCTTAACTCAAATTACCCCGTTCCAAGTTAATCAAAGATCGTTGAAGTAGCTTAAACTTCAAAAGTTCAAAATCTCTTTCTCAAAAATTACCCCGTTCCAAGTTAATCAAAGATCGTTGAAGTAGCTTCTTAAACTTCAAAAGTTCAAATTCTTCAACTCATAAATCACAGGACATCTTATTGAGTGTTGTTTTTATTCCTTGCGATTCATTGAATGACTTCAATTGTGGTACATTTACGATTCGCCTTTATTACCAAAACCAATGAAGCAAAAACCAGACGAAATTGAACAGCATGTTGAGAAGAATATTTAACTTTACGAGTGTAACCACATGCCAAATTATAGCATAAAATGATTCATGTTTTGACGGATACCACTTGAACCAATAACTGTTATAGGAGAGAATCTCTTATAATCTTAATGATTAGATGAATTTGGGGTAGGTTGTCAAAACAATTAGGACATGTTTGAATTTTAACCCCTCTATAAACCTTTCCCCTTGCATTTACCTGACATTCTTGATGTAGACATGGTGCACCTTTGACACATTATTCTGTGGCATTTTAGAAGTATGAGTCACAAACATAGCTGTTTTAAATTTGTGTGTGGAAAAAAATCTTGAATTAATTATACGAGTTGTTGATTTTTTGGATACACACTATATAGTACCTGGTGCGGATCATATTAAGGTTTAACATGAATCTTACCGCACAGAACGACCACCCCCCTCATAGCCAACCCTACAGGTGCATGTAAAAGCCTTCCGTCGGTATCACGCATGTCACCATAATCGGGGTGGTGACCAGCGTGGGTTCCCTCTGCACACTCATCAACATCTATGATCAAGGAACCCAAATCATAATGTAATAAAAATTATTATCGGCAGAACAGAACTAAGAGTACACAAAAAGTCATTACATTTTCATTTTGTTTTTCTAAAGGAGAAGCATATTTGTATATCAATAATTAATAAATGCTCAATAAATGAAGATGAATATTTAACAAAATGAAAGTATTACACTTTCTCATGGCAGTAGGATATAGCTTCTATTTCTTAAATTGCTAATCAGTTAACTGATGATTGAGAGAACTCTTCCTGAAAAAACTTTGGACCCACCCAGAATGATTATTGCGCCCACCGTTAACCACCATTTTGTAATTCACCTATTTAGAAGGCGATTTGCCGATATGCAGATGTCTAGAGAATCTATGACGAAGCGAAAAACTAAATGCAATGCACGGGAGGATCAAGTAAATGATACAACCCGAGAAAAGAAAATAATTAGACAAATTTATTATAGAGGAATTGAATTAAGTAAAGACAAAAGCAGGTCTCGGACCATGTTCCTTTCGTTACCTAGACCTGAGATTTACCACCAGACCACGGGGACTGTGCTTGTGTGGATATCAGTGAAAACAGCACTATTTCAGTCTTTATTTCAGGGCTTCAAGCGGTCGTAATATTACACTGTTGCTCATAAAGTGGAATATTTTTTCAGACCCAATCTTAAAACGTAGTTCTATTTGAACGCCTAAATCACATTAGAGTAGGTAAATGATTAACATGAGTCCCACTTACAGGTGAAGTCAAGCAATGCATAATTTGAATACGTAACCACTGCTTTTGTGGGAGCTATAACTGTCAGGACGTCTGTGTTTGGTCCTTTCACTGCTCCAAGCCGGTGTGCAAGGAGACCATGACAAAAGTTATGGTGATATACTGATCAATCAAATAGTGTGGCGATATACACCCTAGATCTCATAAATAACTCGCATTTTAAGAATCATCCATAAAAAAGGTGGTAAAAAATATTTTATTCAAACGTATGAGCAACAGTTAGAAGAGGGGGCCTTATATGCATGATTCTAGCAGAATCTATGACGCAATGTATGCGGGATAAGTAACTGTAGGGTTATTATATTGTCTTATTTTGTTGAAGTTTTTTATGGAGACAATAAATAAAATGGGAGGAGGTTGTCAAGATGTTATATTGAGGATTTATAATTACATATTGCGTAGTGCGTCCTCACAATTGGATTTTTATATCCTAACGTCCCTTAAATGCATTCAATTTTGTTTTATATGCTTTAAACGTCTTCTGAGGGCTAATTTTCAACCTATACTTTGCCGGCAATTCGGCCTACAAGCGCCATGACCCCGGCTCATCTCAACCGACCGAAATCAAAATATGGAGGGGCTTACTACGCCATGGGTCCATGTGACCCAGGATTTAGTTTTCGCGCGCCATGTTTAAACACTAAATCATTTGCCTAGGCTCGTTATGTAATTGCCTAAATATCAGGGCGTTTTTATACTAATTAGGAATAATAAGGCATTTTGTGGCGCTATTCAGAAAACTTGTTTGCCCCTCAAGTCGTACTGGGAGTAAACTTCTTTGAATTTTATTTCAGATGTGATTGTATTGATGTTCCTACTATTATTAGCCAAATGTTATGAAAGTTGTTGTTGTTTAATATGTTAAAAATCAATCTCAATATGGAGGGCGGCATCGACATCAGCCACCCCCTTTCTCGAAAGAGTTGCAGCTTAAAGAATAAATGTTGATTGCAAAATGTGCTTTCACAAAATGCTGGACTAAATTTTGTACGCCATATTCTTTGCAAAATCTTATTATAGATTCAGACCTTCAATAACACGCCAAAACACATGCTTCTCAAAATTGTAGCACAATATTCTTTACAAATGGTACATATAGATTCGTGATCGTGTATTGCTGCATTACACATGCCTAGCATCAGCAAAATCATAGCACCAACGTTCTTCCCAGAAGTTTCACTTGATTTCGTGACCCAGCTAGAGCTGCAGTAACAATCCCTCGTCCCAAAGCATAGATAAAAATCCACGAAATTCAACACAATGTTTTATTATAGATTCATGAACGTTGAGTGGTTGCAATCACCACTTCAATAATATGAGGAGCTACAAATTCAATACATAAGGAAAAACATAAATAGTTTTTCCAGCTTGTGCACATTCAGGTATTTGACCATTGACGTGGGTTGGACCCTATCAATCTAAATCCCGACAACATATCGAAAGGGATGGATATTCCTCTCAAACTCGTCAATATCTTTAATAATGCGGGCAGATATGCCCCTCCCATATATATTCAATTTGTATCTATACGTCTAGGCTATGTACGGATGTATGGATCTCATAAGTGGTTGTTTTTTCAGCTGCGTGGGAAGCAATTTGTTATCTTATTTTAGATTGATTATGAGCTTTCTTTCCAGTCTAAATATTTTGGAGTCGGAATATACTTATTCAACCATATGGATTTCCAAATCATATCCGAGCACAGTCCAACGCTTCCGCTATTCACAAAGGGTCTCAAATCTCTACTATATGTGGAGTGCAGGGAGGACTTGTTCATCACTAAGTCTGTGAATGGGTACAATTAGCTTTGAGGTATTCAATGATAATTGCACAATACTTGCTGCAATACCCTACTTTGAACCTGAAAAATAAGCATCCCTGGTACCTACAGTATGTTTTTGAATCGGGCTGTAGGACGTATGTTCCTCTACCATGCGGGGTAGTTTCTGTTCACTTGTCGTACTCATTATCAGATGCGTCAGGTGATGGTTGTCTAGCAAGTCATTTTGAAGGTTCCGCTATTTCGAAGCTATTTGCTGTTTGATTTGCAAAGGTTTCATTGGTAGGAAATTAATTTACAAATATACAAAAGAACTTCGTGTTGTTCCCAAATTATTGATTTAATCGTCGGGCCCCTGTTATGATAAAAATAACACAAAGAGACAACCTACCGCTCACGATGTTGCATCCCAACAACTTCTTCAAACTGTTCTACGTCGTGATTGTGATGACGGATAACGGTTTGTCAGTATTAGAACATGGATGTTCGGCTTCTGGAGGGGCAAATGTGCTTAAACCTCCAGGAGAATCTTGGTACATGTGCATCGAATTTCCATAGTGAAGGGCGAACCCAGGGATTTTATTGTTTGTTTTGGATCAGGCTGCTGTCTAATATAACACAGGCTATCGATACCGGGTACAACACACCGCGTAGAAAAATAGGTATCAATGGTTGGTAAAATAATTCCTACGAATGGACAGCGCACAGAGTATTGGACCATTGTCATCGCTCTGTGCATACAAAGGTCATAAATGATTTTAGTTTTGGAGATAATACATGTTAAAATACACTTAATTAAATGTCGGTTGTCACCTAATAATACCAATTTTTCTCACGGTCACAAATTTTAACGGGCTGCCGTATGAGAACGGAATACTAATTTCGTTATGTGAATCCCCCCCCCCCCCTTCGGTACCAACAACAACCCATTGAGCAGAATTAGAGCAAAATCCAAGTGTATTTGGTGAACCCCTTCCCTGTTTTTGGCAGGGAAACATATTAATCATAATTGTATAGTGCGTAACTTGATGAAATCGGTTTTTGACAATTAGTCTGAAAAAAACCTGGATAAAAAAGGCCTTACAAACTTCTAGGACCAACGGTTTGTAGATACAGTCAGCAGCAGCAGCAGCAGCAGCAGCAGCCAGCAGCAGCAGCAGCAGCAGCAAGCAGCAGCAGCAGCAGCAGCAGCAGCAGTAGTAGTAGTAGTAGTTAGTAGTGGTAGCAGTATGTATCGTGTTATTTCTTTTTCATTCAATTTTCAACACTTTCTACTACTTTTGATTTTTTACCTAAAGAGAGTTTATAATGATATATTTTTTTCTAATTGTGATGTGAAAATTTTTTTCCCCTAAAGAGAGTTTATAATTATATATTTTTTTCTAATTGTGATAGGAAATCAAATTTCTAATTATAAATTATCCCCGAAACTTACCTACAAAGAAGGCGACTACAAATGCGATTCTTCCGTGCTCTCTCATAATGTCCTACTTCACCATATATTAACCATATTTGTTGCTATTAAAACAATTTCTTCATTGGTGAGTTTGATTGTGTCGTAAATGGAAATGGTAATCAAATTATAAAAGAGAATATAGGCTGAGATAATTTTCTCATTAAGACGTAATGGTAAAAACTACGCTTACTCTTTCGTTGCCATGTCAGCTGATGTAAACAAAACAGTTAACCCAAGTCGTGTAGAAACATTGAAAATTATTGGTAATTTCTTATGGCCATCAGTCCATTTGCTGCTTAGCAATAATTGTAGGCCCTTGTTACCTTGATTACACGCTTTCGATGTAATCATCTTAGTCTTCGAACTCGCAGGGATTTATCACAAATATGCCCTATAGCGACAAAATGGCGCTACACAGGACAATATGGCGAAAGAAAATTACTGAAAATGTTATATTTGGAAAATATTATAAAATTTCAAAAATGATGAAAACCCTTCATAAGAGGCCAATAGGTGAGTAATTTAATGTTACAATGTTATTAAAGTGGTTCTAGAACACTAAATCCATCCACAAATTTTAAGACCGCCCCCAATTTTCATTTTTTTTTAGATTTCTGCACAGTTGGCAAATGGCTAGTAACTATACCTGTGAATGGTAAACCTCGATCTTCTCTATGTGTCGCATAAGAAGGATGTAATTAGAATAATTAATATCGGATGCCGATAATAATTCAACGGCCGCAGAATTAAACTTAATTCCAATATAATAGCGCCAGTTACGCGTTAACGCTCATCCATTGGCTGTTCCGTTGGTTCACGCAAGTCAAGTAATTTTCGTGAGATTGTACAATTTCATAATAACTAGACAGAAATATCACGTTTTCAGCGCTACCGTTGAATTGGGATCGGAGATAAACTAAAAAAATCTAATTACAAAATCCTTTCTTTTATGCCGCATCTGCAAACTTTTGAGTATTTCCGTTCACATGTATTGAATTGTTTGTTATATTAGCCTCCATTTTGTGATTAAAATATTATTTTATTGTATTTCTCAATTTTACTTGAGAAATGATTTCTCGCGGGATATAAGTACTTTGTTTATTGTGGAAAAGAAATATGGAATTCCCCTAGTGCTATATTTAGATCATCCCCGGTATTTGTGCAACACTGATCATGCAACAGGTGTTTACAAGAAGTTAGAGATCATTCTAGATTGAGCTACGTACTATAAATAGCCTGGGGGTTCCCATGGTAGTTTCCCATGATGTCATTAATATAAGATGATGCAATGCAGATGATTTCATTTATGTGAGTTCCAATTGGAAAGAGTTAGGCTAAGTTTATGCATGATGATACGAAAACATAAAATACAGATAGATAATATAGTACTTTGCCAGTTTAGTTGTGGAATATAGTTATCAGGATAATATAGATACCACAGGACCTGCATGTGCAAGCTTTTTCTCCGCTGTCATCTTTGAGGCCAAAAGAGCTTCCAGTTTTTGGACTCAATAGGATTCAGTTTGTGGTCCTAAGAGTGACATTGCGAACAGACGAATAAGGTGGTGATACTTGAAGGGTACTGCAGAATATTAGTGTCGTCGAGGGAAGGACCCCGTCGTCTTGTGAACTGTGGGGACACAAAATTATCTTCAGAAACTGAGAAGATTCCTGATGGAAATATTTCCAGTGGATTATCTTGTATGACTAGTATTGCTGTCATTTTGGAGTCTTACTGTTAGACAAAATCATCGTTGAACTCAGTGGGTACCGAGGGCAGTCGATCCAGATCTGCAAAATTGTAAGGTCGTCCTGGTGATTTGGTCCAATTAAGTTTGAACTTGATGAATGTACTTTAATTTGCCCAAATTTAGGCTGAATGGTCGAATTCCCCAGAGAAAAAGAGGGTTAAAATTGAACATTTTGAGTCCATTTGGACTTTATGTAAGGGAAGACTGTAAAATATTATATTGATGAGTGTAACATTATGAAGTGTACATGTAATTGTGTTTTGGACATACCAAATTCTTGCACCCCCAAGTTTAAAATACACATTATTAAATCAGTGTTATGTTATATAAGATTCAGATCACTTGGCACAAGGCTCATTTGTGTGTGTTTTTTTTAAAGGGTATTTTGACCTTTGATGGTCCACGAGGACATCATAACAAGTTATAGACAATTACCAACATAAACTGTGCATAGGGTTTTGAGACTTTAACTAACTTGTTCTCAGGCAGACAAGGGATAATTTTTTTATTAATAAGCTTTTTCCTGGAAATGGCCAGTGCGCTACTACTACTACTAATTGACGCGACACGTGTCTTAGATGGGGACACGCGGGCGTTGTGACCAAAAGTTCCAATAGTCACAGATGCGGGGAAAGATGTTTTTTCCTCACGACCTGAGCTGGCAGGCTCCAGGTCCGATAATTATTAAACTGTCACTAGGAAATCATCAGAATCATTCGCTTCACCTAGGGGCGCAAACCCTTAGCGCAGCTCCTATCAAGCACTTAAATTGAACATTCCCCATAACAGTCCCAGATGTCGCCTGGGTCGACGAGGCAATCGAGACTAAGTATCTTTGCCCAAGGACCACAAACCGCACTGGGATGGATAAGGGACAGCTATAGGTTAACACCATCTTTTCGAATCCTAGATGTGTGACAAATCATGTATGGATATGACTTTCCCATAATGGGACCGACGGCTTAACGTCCCTCCGAAGGACAGGGCTCTCACATGGTTTTTGGCCCTTGTCCAAACAAAACATGGGTAAGGGGAAGTGATGAGAATAATAGGGTTGAGAGCAGCCACAACCTCTATCGTACACTCACAACTGGCACATTGTGGCAGTACTGCTATGGCCAGCCAGTAGCAATATGATACCATTTTCCTACAACTTACTACATTAAACCCATGGTAAAATATTTGCCCGTGCACACAAGTGTTGAAAAAGAAAAAAACATTGTGCGGTTTGCCGATTCGAAACACAGCAAACCTCCGTATTACTATCACGGCGCTTGCCGATTGAGCTAACACGCCAGGTTACAGAGGAGCGATAGATTTTAAATCTATAGGTATTAAATCCGGGCGGTTTTGTCCATCGCTTTCTTAGGGATAGCATAAAAACGTGAATTTTACATATACGAAATCAATGGTCTGAAATTTAACCAACATAGCTTCCAGCAGACAAGGATATTTTTTAGTAACCTTTTCCTAAAATGGCCAGTACCACACATGTACAGATTGGTTTACGTTCAGTCAGTTTAGCACTTTATCTTATTTTGAATACCATTTATAACAAGTTCGTAATTCAGTCAGGAACTAACGAATTATGAGTATAACCTTTCGTGAAACTTACGGTGAAACTCGTGTTCTATATTTCATTTTCATGGCTTGAAACTTGGGTTTTTTAGGTTTTTGTTCGTTTTGTTTGGGGTTTTCCAATGACATAGAAAAAATTATGCCAAAGAATACATTTGTTGACCGGAGCACATCAGTGTCAGATGACATCGATACAGGTGGCTGAAACTTTCAGAGTAAGGGACATTCTGTGAAAAATAAATGTAAAAAACATGCACAAATAATTAATTCAAATTGCGAATGATACGATCTTGGAAAGGCGGTTTGAAAATATAGCCAGATGGGGATGGGTAGTATGTATCTCAGAATTTTAAAGCAATTTGGAATGGTCCGGGAGGACAAAATGGTTATTTTGAGTCGCTGCAAAGGGCATGTTTTAGAATACCATCTCGATAACTTTGAAACAATTTAATGTGAGTCGTCATGTATGCACAAATGTAACCACTATAGTTAGGGTTTTGTTACACGTTTTAATACTTAAGGCGGGTTGTAGGCAGTCTTGCTTGCTTTGCATTGGTGACGTTTTATCATTGATGAATAGGATGAGGGGGTGGTGGAATTTGTTGCCGCGGTTAGTTTGCGTTAATTTCGTAGATATTCTATGGCGAATCGTCATAGGTATGTTTAAGTAACAACTGAATCGTTCAAGTACAAAACTGAATCGAAAATTTACTTCTTCGTTCGTACGAACTTGTACACTAGTGATTTTTTCTAGGTCTTCCATCATCTATAGGCTTAATAAAAATATCTCACTGAACAAAGTGCAGCTTGTTAGTCAAACGATTTGAGACTCTATACAAGAGTAATTTTCTTCTAGCCTCTCTAATGTATTTTTACAAATTAGATCTAGCTTCAATGTATTAAAACAATGGAAAAAAATGATCAATGTAGATTTGAAATAAACATTAGTTTCAATTGGATTGGACAGTTTCAGTCAACATTTATTATAAAGGGGAACAAAACCTAAATATTCGATTCAGCATATGTTTATATGCATATTATGACGTTCGAATAGAGTTTTTCGGTCTCTCAAAACATTCCCTATAAACAATAAAAGTATTAATCCAGTGTTCACGGGTGTATCCATTTTTGACAGTCAGGGCCCAACCAAAGAGTGCCGGTGAAACATGGATTGTGAAACTGTCATACAGGTGTCCTACATGTAAACACTAAAACATTTCTTTGTGATGGCGAATTGCGGCTATTTTAAAAGGCACACACATTCAGATGTTATAAGATGTATGCATTTGCTCAAGCTCAATTGGCTAATAAGTAGGATTAATGTCTTTCATCCCAGTGCGCGGAGTAGTTCTTTACTGTGTATTAGCAAAATAAAAAAAAAACCTGACTGAAAACTTTATAATCCGATAAGATATCTGGTCCACACACGATATTGCAATGTGCATCTGACTATAACAATTGATTGTCTGCCAACGAAATGCATGCATGTGGAGTGTTTTGAATAGCCGCCATTCATCACTAAGAATAGATGTTTTGATGTTAACGTGTGCTTCATTATTATATAGGAAGCCTGCATGGTCGCTTTGCCGGTGTAAAGAAATTGAGTGTCCCCCATGAGAGAGTGTCCTAGCTACCATACGAACATGTACGGAATAAACCGTGACCTTGTATACGAGGCCATTTGGGTACAGTGCTGAAACAAACGATGCATACAGCACTCAATGGCGAACACAATAGACAGATGGGTGGTAGGACACTCAGTCACGCGGACACGGTAGTTTATGACACCGGCACTCTTTGGTGGGTCCTGGCTACGTCTTCCAAAGTCAAAATGGATTCACCTACGAACACCTAATTAATACTTTTAATTTTGAGAGGGAATGGGTTTGAGAGATAGAACTTATTCCTGTATGGAGTATTATATGTATATATAAACATAAGCTTGTCGCTTTTTAAGGTTTAGTTCCTTTAATATTGGTAGTCCGAAACACAGCATAGATCCTACATCGGGTCACTGCCCAATCTTGGTTACTAGTGACATGAAGGTCACGATCTCCAGCTACAAAAAAGCGATGGAATTTCAGAAAAGCCAACTGGCCCATGTTCAAACAACTTACCAGCGAACTCACAATGAGTTACAATACGCTCATTCACCCAGAACACAGTTCAGAGGGTTGTAATTGTACATACATTGACATGAACTGACCGTGTGTGATCTGGGTATCACATACCATACCCCAAAACCAGGGGGGGTATTTTCTAAATACATTGGTGAATAAAGGCTACTGAACTGTGCCAAGGGAATTAAGATTTTACTAGCTCATAGTGACTGTGTTATAGTATCCTCCATTTTGTGATTAAAAATATTATATTAATTTATTTTTCGATTTTACTTTAGAAAAGATTTTTTTCACAGATGAAGTACTTAATTAATTCCATCGTGGAAGAGAAAAATGGAATTCCCCTAGTGCTATTCAGATGATGCCAGGTGTTGTTTACAAGTCAGAGATCACTCTAGATGAGCTAAGATACTATAGATAGATTGAGATTTTCCATCTGTGTTGCAAAACAAAGATTGCATCATTTTTTTTTTTTTTTTTTTTTTTTTTTTTTTTTTTTTTTTTTTTTTTTTTTTTTTTTTTTTTTTTTTTATTGGACAGTATCAGGCTATGATTATACATGATGCTAATGTAATAGATATTAGATATTAGAATCCAGCTCTGAGATAATATAGGCAGTGATGTTGCTATAGATGATTGTATAAGTAGAATTTGGATGTCCAGAGATGGTAGATTGGAGCAGTACTAGTGCTGATTGATATTTTAAATACCACATGGTAATTTGTCTGCTGTCATTTATTAAGCCAAAAGAACTGCAGTTTTGGAATCAAAAAGGTTTCCAGTTTGTGGTCCTAAAAGTGAATATTTATGACAAACGGACTTACTTGGGTACTGTTGATTTTTTGTGTCGTCAGCGGGAGACTACAGAACATTGGACAAAGTTATCTCCGAAACAGGGGACTTAATTTCTGAAAGAGATTCGCACACTGTTAAAAAAATTTCTGGCAGCAGTATTTCCAGTCATTTTTAGGGTAAATTTACAGAAATTTTTGTTAATTAACGGAAATTTGACAGTAATTTTACAGAAATTTGTCTCATATTATGGAAAAAAATGTGTATTTTAACAGAATTTTTCCGTAATTTAAAATTACGGAACCCAAAAAAAAAAGTCCGGAAATATTGCTGCCAGAAATTTTTGAAATATTTCCGTAAATTAACATTTTTTATGTTTTTTGTTTTTTATTTTTATTGTTTTTGTAAAACAAATTTACGGAAAATCTGTTTTCTTAATTTACGGAAATTTTTAACAGTGCACGGACTTATCTTGTGGAATATTATTTTGTGCAAGACTCCCTTTTTTATTCTTTGCTATGGGGACACACAATTGTTGAACTGCAAAGCTTCTTCTGGACATTAGACATCACGTCAGAGTGGAAATTAATGTAAGATTGCGACTTTTAAGTACATTGAGTGTATCGTTATTGCTATTTTCATTGTGTTTTGGACATACTAAATTCTTGAACATAAAGTTGATGAAAAGTTATAAGAAATCAGTGTTATTTATAAAATTCAGATAATTTGTGCACAAGACTCATTTGTTTGTGCTTGAAGGGTATTTTTGACCTGTTCTACGCTCCATCAAGCAGCTAGACATTCCATTCCAAGAGGCGGAAGGCCCTGTTGGGACAGTGAATACGAGGAGTTGTACAAATTGTATTGTAATGCCAACTGCGATATTGAGAAAATAAAAAGGCGACCAGCTACTGAACCTGCTCGGCCAAAAGTGACGCACCAGATAGGAGGGGGAGATATATAGTATCAACTTTACCCACTCAGGCCGTAAAGCCTGGAACACCATCAACAAGCCCATCGGCTTTTGGTTTGTTTTTTTGTAGCCAAGAAGCATCCCAATCGATCATCATGGATCAATGGTCATCCTCTACCTAAAGCAGTTTGTCGACAGCCCATCTAGCATGGGTCAACCTCAACAGACTCGGAACTGTCGTCGGTCGTACAAAGCACTTCCATCAAAAGATCGGTGTGGAACTTTCAGCAAACTTCGATTTTGGAGAGCCACAAACCATGGTCGACAAATACCCAAGAGGAATTCCAGGCCTGATCGACCAGGACGGTGAAACTTTCAGCTGGAACTGGTTAAAGACCGATCTTTCACTGTGATTTTGGACTTGCACGAACAAATGAAGATTTTTTTTTATCTTTCCACCTCAAAGAGGTATAGCTAATGCCTTTATTTCAAACAATTTGTTTTTCATAAAACAACTTACAACATTTTCAGCTATTTTTAGAAGTATACATTATTGATAATCAGCTTCACACATTTCTTGTTTGTTACATAGTAACATGTTAAGTTATATATTCCAATAAATCATTGTATCGCAATTCATTGTACTAAAATTCTACTCTTGGTTGTTTTGAAGATTTGGTCACAATATCATAAAACCTTTTGATTTCATGCATAAAAAATATGGTGATTGGTGTTTTCTTTTTTGTATCATTATAAATGACTTTTGATTTGTAAATAGCAAACGCAGCAAGCTCAATCAGGATATTGATAAATGCATAATTCTTGTGTTCAATGTTCCAGCCAAGTACAATTTTGTCAAGAGATATTTGAAATTGCTTATGTTCTGTGACTTGAATTATATATTTTTCAAATTCAGGCAAAAATGATGCATTGTAGTTACATTTTACAAAAAAATGATCCATATCATCTATTTGATTACAGAAGTTGCAGACATTTGAATTGCTAAGATTCCATTTATGTAAGTTCTTTTTACAACAAATTTGGTTATACAAGATATTAAATTGAAATTGTCCCATTTTTATTATTTATTCGTTTCTGTAACTTAAAAGTAGATGTATAAATACAAACGCTAACGTGTTGTGACCGATTTTGCAACGGATAACCCATTTAATATCTAACAGCAGTAAGAGACAAAAACTGTTAGCTAACAACTTAAATAGATAAACTGATTTTGCTAAAATGATTTTTTTTTAAATTGTTACAATGATGTATGTAAGTACTTCATTTTTCGTTAATATCAACGGATTAAATGATATACAGTTGAACCTCATTAGTACAACATCATTGGGGCTGTAGGCCTAAATGTTTGCTTGTATTATAAGGAGTTTGTATTATCAACTCTTTTAACACATGGTTCTTGGGAATATAAAATCAGGTTTTTGTATTATCAGAACTTGTGTTAACGAGTTTCGACTGTACCTAAAAATTTTTGCTCCCGGGTCTTCGCTATATTCATATTATAACAAATGGATAAATTGTGAAACAATTAGTGCTAATGTTCAGACCCCGGGATTCAGAC
>JAMKCH010010212.1:0-92932 GCA_023653785.1 Ophioderma brevispina | reverse complement strand
GGTTTCAAATTATGTGGGATAGGTGAGGTTGGTGATTGGATGTCGATTTTATAGTTCTACAAAGAAACAATACATTTTTGTTAAAAACAAGTGTTCATTTACTCACTCACATCCTAATAGGTTATGTGAAGAGAGTATATTTGTTCTTCCCACAATGCAATTCTTCCAATACAATTTTGCACTGGTTGTTCAGATTGAATTTGTAGTGACAAAAAGTACTGAAATAAACAGAACTCTCCGAATCTTGTCATTTAAGTACTTTTGTCACTAAAAGCTCAGTGACCAAACAGTTGCAAAATTGTATTTGATTGAAGAAAGAAATGCAATTGTGGGAGGAACAAACTATACCTCCTCTTGGTTATGTGATGGAAGTGATGCACCCAACTCTACACAGTGACAGGGCCACAATTGGGGTGGTGGAGCCAGGGGAGACAATATCATGAAATATCAATTTATGGATTATTGTAGTTTCCGGGGGGAGGCAGACCAGTGGTAACCAGGGGGGTGCTGTAGTCAACAATCAAATACAACAAGTAAAAAACTCAGCTTTCCATAAAAAATGAGGGCATTGTGACTATGACATAAAATTGTGACTAATTTGCTTTATTAACTCTGTAAAGAAACAAATGAATTAAAGGGGGCATCATTTTGTGATATCACAGCTGTCGCCCCCCCCACCCCCCCCAGACACCTCAAAACAAAATTGAGATTTATTATAATTGAACCATTGGTATGAGTAAAGTATGTGTGCCAAATCATACGTGCATATTTTGATGTACTCTAGAAGGAATCACAGTCTTGTATTTTATCTCTGTAAACAAGGCTTTGTGATACGATCATTCGCTCATAAACTCAAAAGCACTGTCAGATTCAACTGAGAATTGGGAAAGCGATTTTTTTGAAGATATGCTAGTGAACCATAAAAAAATATGAAATGTGATGGGATCACAAGAGGCCCTTTAAATATTGCTTCCATATGTTCCCAGATCTGGGCAATTATACATAAAGTTTGATACATGTAGACAGCGTAAAGTTAATACAGACCTGGTGCTAATTTTCTTGTTCCATTGCTCTATATGTGTGCCCCAAAAGTTTTTTGATATTTATACTGCTCAATAGACCTCTGTAACTGTTGGATAATTGGAGTAAAAGAATTTGTTCTACAATGGTGATCATTAATGGTGGATTCAAAGAGTTCCAGAGGAGGGGTGCCCTCAATTTTCAAACAAATTGTGTTTTTGCATATACGTAATGCTTGTGAAATACAGTTACTAAACACTGTGTGAAATTCTAAGTATCAAATGAAGTCTTCTATAGAAAAATACAACTTTGTTATAAAATTCCAGATCCATAATTTTTTTGTTTACCACCACAGTAGCCATGCATTGTTATACAATACATGAATAGTTTATGCATTCAAATGAGAAAAATCTGATTCATCTCAGATAGTGGAATATGAGCATACTTATTGGGACTATCTTAGGTCGAGTCACTATTTTTGTGTCGTCTGCAAGAATTGAAGAAGGCACATTAGGGATTACTCTGGTCGTTTGTCTGTGTGGTCTGTGTGTGCTGGTACTGTGGTCAAAATGTTAACCCTTAATATATTGCATTGCAGTAGTGAAGTTACGTACGGGTACGTTTCGATGGTGTAACTGGTGGAAAGGAGTGGGCGGTTTGTGGGGTGTGACATGTTGGGACCTCTTGTGACCTTGGTGACCTTCATGACCTCATTTGACCTTTGGCAGGTCAAAATGTTAACCCTTTCCCGCAAGGTTGTGTGCAAGTTATCTGGATGTTCCGTTAAGGGTGTAATAATGATGACCTGGGGAAGAAGGAAGCGGGTTAAAGAGTTTTCAACCTGATTAGATGTGGGGCATATTCGTGGCAAGTAGACAAATGAGCTAATTAATATGCAAAAATAGCGTATCGCTATATTTTGAAACGGTTACATCAGCTATGTAAAATTCCTTCACTTCACGAAACCCATAGGTGCACATCTTCTTGCCATTTGAAGTTCCTGATACCTGCGGCTTAGGTATGCAATCAGCTATAAATATGCATAAGTGTGTTCGCTAAAACGGGCATCGGAAAGCAAAATTCCTTTGCTACATGAAAAAACTACATATACCAATACATCTTGTGTGTGAATCATATGGAGGGTAAGGGTAGGGTGTGGGGAGGGGAAGGGTGGGGCTGGGGGGGGGGTGGGGGTTTTATGGTGGGTTGTTGGGGAGGTGGTAGGGTGGGGTGCGTCGGGGATGGGGTCGGGTGTGATGTGCAATTGGGTGGGGTCGGGAGGTGTGCGTCGGGAGTGGGTGCATCGGGGAAGGGTGAGAGGGCGGGGTGGGGGTACCTTTGTGACAACAGCATGTGACCTTGGTGACCTCATGTGACTTTGGTGACCCATATGACCTTCTGGCCAATTCACAAATAGGTGTGTCGGGAGGGGGTCGGTGTGGGGTGGGACAGGGAGGGGGGGGGGGTGTCATGGCTTTGGAGGCAGGGCGGTGCGTTGGGGCAGGGTGGGGTGGTGCATCATGTGACCTTGGTGACCTCATGGAACCTTGAGACCTCAGTGTGACCTTGGTGACCCCGTGTGACCTTGGTGACCCGGGGTGACCTTGGTGACCCCGCGTGAATTGGTGACCCCGCATGACCTTGTTGACCCAATGTGACATTTGAACCATGTGACCTTGGTGACCTCATGTGATTATTTCCCTGCGGTGACCCATGTGAACCTCGGGACCCATGTGACCTAGGTGAACCGATGTGAACCTGGGACCCCATGGACCCGGATGACCCCAGGTGACATCGTGACCCCATGGTGACCCGCGGTGACCCATGGTGCCTCGGTGACCCATGTGACCTCGGGATTGACCCCAGGGAACTCGGTGACCCATGTGCACCCTCGGATGACCCATTGACCTCGGTGACCCCATGTGACCTGGGGACTCCATGTCACCTTTGTGACCCATGTCACCTTGTGACCCAGTCACCTGGTGACTTAGGTCACCTTGGTGACCTCATGTCACCTTCGACCCCCATTCACAAACCCGCGATGGGAAGACTGACACAGCGGTCCAACGACCGCGACATATTTTTAATTATTACACACACAAAAAGATAATTTGAAAAAATTTGAGTCAGCCTTTAATTCCTTCTACCAAGTTACAGTTGTTCATCAGATCATATATCACATGTACCGCACATCATAATGAATTTCAATTACATGGTAAATGTAACTTATTAAAAAGTCAGTTAAACGCACTCAACAATTTGAAGTCGCTCATTTCATCTTTCCTATGTGTGATTTATTTTTGTTAGTGCTATTTTGGGCACTTTTTAATACAACAAATTCTCATATGTTAAAAATATTTAATATTACATATGATTTAATATTTGTACATGATAGGTTAAATAACTTAGATATGTAGCATCTATAATAAAGGCCCCAGGTGTGATTTTTTTTTCAAAGGACGAGCCATTTTATTATTATATGGTACATTATGTAGTGTCATTTGTTCCGTACATTTCCATTGCAATCCAAAATGGAACAGCACCATCTGGATATCCTGTTGCTCCTGGAAAAAGGGATCAATGTGGACAAAGCTCAGCAAAAATCAACAAGGCTGCAATACATAGTTTTACGAAAAATAGCAATCTGCTTGTTAAAATAGTCTATTTAAAGGTGCAATGAGTAGATTTTCACCAAGGGTGCCCCTAAAACGAAAGCCTGATTTTTTTCCCGATGATAAAACTTTCCATTAAAAATATGCCCTGCCCATCTGAAAGGATAAAGCTGATATATATTTCTTTGGTACAAAAATGTTGAAATGTCTAACTTAGTACTGGAGCAAATACAAAATTCAGCTGAAGTTTTATTACTGTATATTGAAATGTAAGCAAATCAAAATCACCCTTTCCACTTTTACATTAAAGACATTTCTGTAGCCAAAACACAAGGTAAGCAATATTTGAGTGTCTAATATATAAAATCACTACATACTACTACTTGAAATCTCTCATTGCACATTTTTTTCAATATATATGTTTATGTTCTTTACTTGATATACAGAGAGTGTTTTGAATCAATCCCACAATGCACCAGTTTTGGGAAATTTCACCTCAATAGGGTCATGTGATCCCATAAATATCCTATTCTTAAAGGGGGATGGCCCGATTTAAGGATATGAAGTTTTCATCTTGATAGATAGGCCTTCACTCCAAAACCCCATCTGTAAAGTTTCGCGCCGATATTTCAATCCGTTTTGATGCGAGAGCTAAACACCTGATTTTGTAAGCCCCATAGAGTACTGTGTAAAATTAATATTGGTCGACCAAAATGGGTCACATTTTCGCTCATAACGTCCAAACCAAACATCCTTTGGCTCTAAAATTTCACAGGGTAATGAGAAAAATAGTAGCTTTCTTCTGATACCAAAATTATGACCACTTCCGGTAAAATCTGGGGCTTTTGGGGACGAGGCTATTAGCGATCGGGCCATGGACCTTTAACACATAAAAATTCTGACATTAACCCTCATTTTAGCCCACAAAGCGTTAGTACTTTGGGAATTTTTAGCATGATTATGAAATGTCTTGTGGTCCTTAAACATTTGGAACACTTTTTATCCCTAAGTACTGACATGTGTTTAGTACAGTACAGTAATAGGCACATTTCATTGGATCATGGGATTGATTCAAAACACCCTCTGCTTGATATACCCTTACCACCAAGTACCGTGGGAAACAGACATGCAGTTTTGAAGGTAGGAGCAATAATGCTTTTTTGCAATGCCCTATTCACTCCTGTGCTAATTATAACCATTAAAACAACTTTTTTGTCTCTATATGCATCTTAAGAAAGAAATGGAATTGAAAGCTGAAATTGAAATTCCAAAAAATGAGAAAAATACAGCCTTATCTGATATCAAAAGTAATACTACATGTACTTCTGGTTAGGTAACTTGGGGATCCCAAAGAAGATTGGAACAAGCACCTTTGAAACACTTTCACATGGAAAGATTTAATTTCAATGAAAATGTGTATTTGTCAAAGGCATCTTCAGTGTATTGGATGAGTTTCATGCCAGCAAATCTACCACCAATATCGTAATTGTTCATACTTGCGCATGGTGCATTGTTTTTGTATTTTTAGGAACATTTGGTCAAAAATTGAGGGGCATTTATTACTTTGTAAATGCAATTAGAGTGACTACAGTGTTCAATCCAAGAGTAAAATTTCACCTTTCAAAGAACCGTTTTTGATCAAATTTTCTCTTGATAATTTATAAAACATTTTATATTTTTTTACAAATGAAGAGTAAATTTGACCAAAAATATTTGAAGGGTTTGAAATGTCACTCTTTTTGGACTTGGCCCTGTAGTCACTCTAAAAGATTGAGATTCACTCTTTTACATTTAGAGGGGGAGTGTTTTAATATTAGACAATATGGTCTGTTTCATTTGGAATGTAAATGTAACATAGCTCTCTTCTAACCTGGTAATTATTTCAACATGAGAGGGCATGGGGGCATTTCCCAACAAATTTTTGTGCCCCAAAAACTTGAGCCCACCTTGTCAAAAGTGATGATGCTGTCAAATTGCGTCAAAATAGCAAATATACTCAGCATATTTTATGTCATATTTGGTTTTTTTTACCATTAAAATTTAATTTTTTTCATGTGCTTTGCACACATTTACCTATTTTTGCCTAAAAATTAACTTCCCTCCTAATTTTGTTTGCCCCCCCCCCATTTTGATCCTGGTGCATGCATGTCTTGGTTGTCCAATTTGCCTTTTTTACTATAGTCCGTGAGATTTTCTGAGGATAACAATTTCTCTAAATTTGCACTTGATTGGTTATTATAGAACATCTAACAAGAATGTTTCCAAGTAATTTGCTAATTTGCTAAGCTTTCCTATTCAGCCTTAGAGGGAAGCATGTATTAATTAACTGTCATGCACGTCAGAAAATTCTAAATCGTTTTGTTATTATAGTTATATAAAGAAAATATTTTGGCTTAAATTCACCTCAGGTGTGATATATTACATTGGTAAGCATTCTTTCTGAATAAAAAAAAATTGTAAAGAAATTTGGGTGAACTTTTCGTCTCTTTAATTAATCGCCCATTTTGGTGTTTACCACTATTAAGTGTCAAAAATGTTATTCTGTATTTGCAAAGAATAAAGGTTGGCTCGGAAAAAATATGGAAAAAAATCATTGCAAAATATGGTAACCCCACCATTATTTTTATTTGCATTATTAGGCCACTTTTTTGAGGGGGGGTGGAGACAATCAGACAAATGCCCAATTGATCATATTGAACTGAAGAGTGTTAAAAATGTGAAAAATTGTGATTTAAATTGTGGAATTGATATAAAACTAATGAACATGGTAGAGAATATTGCACATCAAAATGTTTTCATGCCAAATTAGGCATATGTAACATGGTTTTTGTCACTTAGCCTAGTATTGTAACATAATAATAATAATAAAAATGTACAATTTTTCATCTCATTTAAAGTTAAAAATTTTGTCACTGATTATTTTAAAGACACTATCAATGATTCACCAAAAAGAGTCAAAATATCTGAAATTTGCAGGAATAGCTTTACATGTAAAAGTGAAGGAAAGTCTGAGATTTCTCATTAGTTATCTTTTTCAACTGAAAAGATGACAGAAACATTTCAATTATGTGTTGCAATAAGTGTGCGAAAGACTGAGTAAGGACTAAAATATCGATTTCTTCCTCATCACTCCATCAGGTTGCTTTAAGTTTTGGCCTTAATATTATAGACTTGTTATAGACAAATGAATAAAATGACTATCACTTTGAATGTGATCAACATTTTTCTTCTTAAATTGAATCCAAAATCTTTTTCATGTTTTTTCCCTTTTATGAAATTTTTGCCATTCTAAGCGATTTTTCTTAAAAAAATAAGACTTACCCTGGCACTTGTGTTCCCGGTTTTAATTGACTAAAATCCCTCCGTCTTTCGACATTCCACGCTGTGGAATTTGGCATATCCAAGTTCATCATCTTGAAATCGCCAAAATAATAGACCTTTCACCAACGAGGAAAATGGAGCCAATATTACCGAGTTTTGACTGGGAGTTTGACTTTAAAATTATATTGCTCGGTGTCTCCCCTCGGCACGACGACTGGTTCGATTTTCGCGTTGCAGCCTATAGTCCCATATGTTGTATTTAGCGTTGCTAGAGAAGCCACCTGAAAGGGTCATGCCCTGTTGCTAACTGATTTGGTTGTCAAGAACTCTGAACTGTGATGATGATTCTATTGATATGTAAATTACCATGCCTTTACCTGCTCGTGCTTGCTCGCGGTGACATTGCACTATTGATTGCCTGTCAACACACATATCAACGATGTGTACATGTGATCTGATGCATGCATGATGCAGAGCCGCATCTCTATGGACTTGGAGGAGGATAAATTAACTGATGCGTTCAGGTCACTGGTTGCATGTTTTGATGCGGAAAAGCTACAGGTTACACAAGAAATAGCGGATCTTACTGTAATAGGAAAATGGGTTCTTGCCAGAGTAATAGCGCTAACGATGATGAACCCAATAGGCAACAAATTGATGACAAGTCGGAAGAGATGTACAAATTGGTCAGCCTCAAAGGTGGCGGAGAACTGGTGGATTTAACACGAGAAGCGATGAAAACGCAAAACTGGGCATTACTGGAAAATAAACTATGCAGTGAAGACGTTCAGGCATTCTTGTACAACGATGGAGCTGGAGAAAAACTGCCAATCAGTACACTGGTAAAAAGACGGCACGACGAAAGGCGAGATAAGCATCCAATTATTGAGGGACAAGAACATGATACTTCTGGTAGCTCAAATAAAATATTTCCAGAAGGTTCCTCATGTAAGTGATGCTGTAAATGAGATGGGGGGGGGGGGGCAGTGGAGTTACAATAATTTTGCATTTTTGCTTAGGCCTACTGCACATATCTGGTTAAGGCCAACAGTATTACAGAGAATACTAGTAATGCATTCTAGAACACTCACCATGCCATGAATAACAATTATGTATTTACCTTACAAGACTCTTACAATTGATGCAAAAACTGGCATATGTCTTCCATACATCCCACACACACACACACCAGCATGCACACAGCCACCACCACACACAGCACAGAAAAACACGCACTTAACATTAAGCACACACAAAACACACACACAGGCTGACTTGGGAGATTTCCAAAATTATTATTTTTGAGCAATTGATAGTCAACTTAATGTAATTCAAGATACACAATTAAAATGATCAGCTACAAAAGTTAAGAAGGGAATATTAATTTGAATTTTTTTTTTGTTCTGATGTAGTAAATATAGTGGAGGTAATTAGGGGCAAACTACAGTGCTTTATGAAGCGGCACTGGCAACATTTTCACAAATATGAAATTTCTTCAATGTGCTCCTCAACTGATAGGCTAGGCCATTGGAAGAACAGAGATATATTTTACACATAAAAATAACATACCCCAAAAACAGATAGGGACATTGATATGAGGGAATTAAAGGACATCCGGTAATTGTTTGTAGGCCAATTTTTTAAGTTTTTCCAAACCTTTAATCGACAAGTATATATTACATGAATAGTTTTTGACTTGTACTCACTGATATTAAAAACCACAAAGGTTAGACGACCGGTACAGCTTTGTACATGCGTGAGAAAATGGCATATGCGTGGTGGTCTTGTGTTGTTAAACGCCATTTTCGTCGTCTGCTGAATTCGCGTCGCCAGCGACGCTCTAAAATTACCAAAATCGTTCCGTTCCCATAAGGAGCTGATTTGGTCTAATTATTTTGGGTTGAGGGCTTTGTAATATAAAAGCTTTACAACCATGCAAAAATATCGATTTGAAAATCTTTGAGAGGGCGCACATTTTTCAAATGTGCCAGTGTCTCTTTAAATCAGGAAATCTAAAAAATCATCAAAAATTAGATTTTTGCATTTCTAAATATCGTATTCTGATACTCTGCAAGGTGTAAGACCAAAAGCATCTGATCTGTAAAAATACTGCCACCCTCCAGGTGGGGGCAACGTGCAGCACATTAATAAGCACAGCAGAATTTTGGATGTGTTTTACATATACCCTCTGTAGCTGTACAGATGCTTACTGCAATTTTGCATTAAATTTGAATGGGGATCTATTGTTTTGAATACAGGTTTCATCTGTCATTTTTCCCCTGGGATACAAATTATGAATTCTAGAGATCTGCTCTCCACTTTTAAAGTGACAGGAGAGATTTTGGGACTGAGGATTACCAAATTTCTCAAATTGCCCAAATGACTCAATTTTAGACCACCTACCAAAAAAGAAATGTATTGGACAAAAACAAGTACCAAAACCCAAACCTTGTTTTGAACTTGCCTGCTGTTGTAATAGTCCCTGTAAGAAAAGTTGCGGTGATTTTCTGTGTGCATGACAGAAGAAAATACTAAATTCTTATCTTATTACATAAAGACTATCAAAGGTGAAATTGGGACAAACAAGCAGGAAAGAAAATTAGCTAAGCTTGATTTTGCGGCCTAATTCAGCCCTTAGAGGGAAAAAAAGCAAAAAAATTGTAAAATCGTTTTAGTACTTGTTAAACTATAATATAAAAGCGAATATTTAGCTTATTCACTTCAGGTGTGATCTAATACTGGGTAAGATTCCCAAAAACCATGCAGAAACCCAGATTCAAAAAAATTGAGGACGCTTTTGAAATGTCCTTGTGTCTCGACCTGCTATTAATTATTTAAATCTTCCAGTGGATCACGATCACAAAGCCTGAACAGTACCCCTAGCAGTGGCGTATAGCAGGGAGAGGAAGATGCTTTTAGCCCCCACCACTCAAATTTGAACAAAACTTGCAAAATCAGTCTAATTTGGACAAATTTGCCCGCCTCAGCCTCCCGTCAAAGCTCGTGTCAAATTACAATCCTGGCTACACCCATGCATAGGCGGGGGCATATACCACCACCATTTTGAAGAGAGGGGATGGTCAAGTACATCATCCCCAAATGTTGACGCCTGTTCATTTGTTTTTTGACCAACTACACTGTATTATTAAACCAAAATAGTCATTAACACGGGGTAATTTTCGATTGCACTTCGTGTGTCATTTTGATTTCTAATTACAATTGCATTTAAGGATCTTGGGTTCTAATGGATATTGTATGTAATGTGATCCCTTGATGAGTGGGTTTACCATGCGACGGATCCATGGAGGTGTCTCGCGCTTCCCTGCTAATCAGCCCATTTTTTGGACAGTTCGCTTTTCAGCCCCCTGGTAAATATTTCATTTTGCAGAATCCTGGATCGCCCCTGGTTACATATCATAAGGTTCAGTATAATTGTTCAGGAATTTGTTTGAAAAAGATGCTTGAAATAGTGCCTTAGGCAGTACATTTAGCATACCGTAATGAAATTTTTATACCAAAGTTGTGGATCAGAAACAAAAGGTCGAAAAGGACACTCCTCCTTCCGTCCCCCCCCCTATGACCTTTCCCAGAGATGTAACTTTTCCTTTTCGGAAATTGTCTGGAATGCAGGATTTTGGCCATAAAAAAATTAAAAAATCAGGCCATGTAAAAAAAATATTTAAATTTTTTTTTGCAATTTCTGAGATCAAATTGTTTTCATGATAAGGTAGAACACTTCATCAAAAACCCAATTTTAAAGAGACACTGTCCACATTTGAAAAATGTGCCTCCCTCAAGATTTTTCAAAATCGATATTTTTTGCATGGTTGTAAAGCTTTTATTACACAATCCCTCACCTCAATGATTAAGACCAAATCACTTCCTTAATGGGTAAACAGAACGATTTTTGTATTTTTAGCGTCGCCGCGACGCTAAATTCAGCAGACACGAAATTGTCGTTTAACACAAGAACACCCATGCCGTATGCATGTTCACCACGCTATGCACACTGTATGACCGTCTATAACCTTTGTGGTTTTAATATCAGGGAGTACGAGTCAAAATATTCATGTAATATCACATTTATTGATTAAAGTTATGAAACATTAAAAGTTGGCCTACAAATTACCTGCATGTCTGTATATCCTCATATCAATGGTAAATATATCACTGTTTCTTCCAATGGTGCCTAGACTATCATTTGAGAGCAAATTGAAGAATTTCATATTTTGTGAAATGTCCAGTGCCGCTTTAAGTACCAATTTATATTTGGAGAATGGAATATTACCTTAAAATCACGTAAAAAATACGTTCCGCGGAGCTTCACCGGATGATAATTTTTTACCTTGCTGTCCGTTTCAAATGTTTGGATTTTCTGGAAATGGGACGACAACTCTGTTTACATCTCTGCCTTTCCTAATTTAGACTAAATTGCTTGACACTCCATTTTTTGTGTCCCCGCCCCTTAACGATTGTTCATGGAGGCACCTACTATATTACATTCTCTTCCTCGTGCAGTGATGTCCTACCGTGACCGCATCTTTTACGCACGCGTCAGAATTACCCGTCTTTGTGTGCTCGTGTAAAAACGCCGTCGCTTTATGCCAGCGCACACGGTTTACTGGTTCGACCATCAATCCTCTCGCTGACTCACTGCACTGAGGAAGGGCATGAGTATAGTCCAATTTCTGTGGTCCGCCGTATGTCCGTAGGGTCCTGTAATATCGTATGTCCGTCCGCATTACTCGGTTAACCTTTTTAAAAATTTTACTTTTTATATTTATATAATGATAGATAGAGTGATTGAATGATAGAGTGAGATGCTGCAATATTATGTGTAGCTTTTTTGGCACATTATTTGCATATTCATGAATTTTAATTAGCTTATTTGCATAGTTTTCAGTCCCTTTCGGGTAACCTTTTTTGGAAATGCTCTCTGGCTAAATGCTCATCCCAATTTACTCACACTTGGTAGGGTATAAAGTGAGGTGGCCAAAATATTCTTGGTAGGCTTTTTGGCTGTATTATTTGCAATCCATGAATATTAATTAGCTTATTTTGGCTGGTTAAAATACACCCTATCCCCTCGCACGGCTTGTTGTGCGGAGTTCCGTAAGGCTATAATGATGTAACTTGGTGGAAGGACGGGTTAAAGAGTTCACGCCCTGATTAGATGTTGGGCGAATTCCTATAATAGCAAATGTAGCTTAATTGATAATGTCAAAATTCATCATAATCGTAATATTTTTGAACGGTAACAACCATCGGATTGCCAAATTCACTGCACAAACCCATTATGGTGCGCATCTTTTTTTGCCATTTGCAAGTTCCTGATACATTGCGGCTTAGGTATGCCAGAGCTAATTAATTATGCATAAGTCTGTATCGCTAAATGTAATTCGTAATTAAAATTCCTTAGCTACATGAAAAACTACTAAACCATACTTCTTGTTGTGTGAATCATATGGAGGGGTAAGGTGGGGTGTTGGGTAGGGGGAAGGGTGGGGGTGTCTGGCAAGGTGGGTGCATCGGGGGAAGGGGTGTGTGCTATCGTCGGGAGGGTCGGGTGGTGTGCATCCCCTGGGTGGCAGTGGTGGTGGTGGCGTCAGGGGTAGGGTGCGTACGGGGAAAGGGTGGGTGCTTGGGCGAGGGGCGGGGTTGACCTTGTTTGACCCGGTGACTTCTGTGACCCTGGTGACTTCATGTGAAACTTTGTGACTTCTGTGACCTTGGTGGTTTGTGTGACCTTTGTGACCCCATGTGACCTTTGTGACCCCATGGGACCTCGGTGACCCCATGTGAACCTTGGTGACCCCCATGTGACCTTTGTGAATCCCTGTGACCTTGGTTGACCTCATGTCCACCTTGGTGACCTCATGTCCCCCTTTGACCCCATACACAAACGGGGATGGCAGAACGACCTACGGTCCAACGGCCACAAATGTATTTTTCATACTTTTATTACAACACTTTTAAAAAAAAAATGCTCTGCTGGCTAAACACTTATCCTGATTTACTTCACTCGATAATTTTGGTAGACACTCTTCTCCAGTGCTTTTGTTCTCCTTTCTAATCATCATTTCCAAACGTCAAATCAATAAAGCAATGATCGCGCAAACCAGGCGACACTTGTGGTCGAGAACCGCCTTGTTTTAGCTCCTTCCTCCCACATGTCATGTTCACCTACTGGTTCATCACTCGGAAAGATCCTTGTATGGGTTATTTGAGGTGCTCAGAACCTATTTACTTATGAGGAGATACACTAGTAGGCATGGATGGGCATTTATGCTCAGAATCTCTGATCGTTGTTCAAGTATATCCCAGTTATCGGTCATCTGGTAGGCACAGTTTGTGGTTGACATTTAAAACAATAAATTTTTACTGTCAGACATTTCATTTTATGGTGTTTTTTGCATATTAACAAGATTGTACTCCAATAATGCTGTGTTATTTATACAAATGCCTGGTATTATAAAGCCGACTCAAAGATATCCTGAGGTGGGCACCCCGATGTTTCACAAACAAATCATGTTGTTTTTGCGTATAAATAGTCTTGTCTCGAATAGCTAAGTTCAAATTGAAGTCCTTCAAAAGAACAATCACAACTTTGTTACAAGAATTCCGGATCTGGAATTTTGGTTAAACACAGTATCCTATGGCACGTATACTATACCTAGAATTTACGGCATCAAAATGAAATCTAATTCATCTCAAACTTTTGAATTGAGCATATGAGGGTTTTTTGGGGGACCATCTTTCTAGTTGATTATTTTTCATTAATACACAAAATATTTTTGAAATCTCCTGAGCCAGCCTTAAAGGAATATGTCATGATTCTGAATATTTGGAAAATTTGGTCTGGATGGAAAGCTTAAGTAACGTAGATACATATAAATCCAAATAAGTTAAAATTGTCCACATTTGTTGAGTATTTTGCCCTTTTAATTTTTCCGCCCATACTTCTACTCGAAAACGATTCAGACAAATCCACATCGCAGGCAAATGTGGACGTCAAAGTGAGACCATCCAAATTTACGTGTTTGTAACCATCATATCGCAGTGTTTGCCACGTAATACTAATTAAACACACGAAATGAAACAAATATGTCATTCTGTAACTTATTTTTCTAATTTTATTATTATTTTCATTAATCACCATCAATATAGCAATTGTCAGCAATAACCATTCGAGTCAACACAATGTTTTTGGGGTCATCACTTTGACGTCACGAGGAGAGCAAAATTGGGCGCTTTTGATCATGAAGCCCGTGGCAAAAATCCGCCCGTTTTCCTCGTATGTCAAAAAAAAAAAGCAAATTAAAATGCCGCTATTTGTTCATTTTACAATCAAATTGTATTATTTTTTTCGGGATTTGTGATGTAATGTACAATTATATTTTTTATGAATGTAAGTCAACTGAGCTTGACAAAAATCCTTTGACATATTTTCCTTTCCTTTAAATTCCTGTGTGTATCATTTCCAATATTTGCTCAGGAGCACTTACACTAGACTGTGTACTGCCTCTATTATATAATAGAAGCATATAGCTTTATACGGTCAAATTGTCGGTTTCCCGAAAAGCCACTTAGCAATAATGCGGGCTCAATTATTTCACAATATGAAGTCTGGTTCTCACTTTTATGAACTTGGCTTTAAAGGTCCATTTTTGGGACTGGTGCAAATCTGCTGCTGGGAATGCAATGGACACTTTGAACTAAGACATACCTTGAGGAGTGGTTACATCAATCTAGGTTTTCAGGGATAAAGCAGCAAAGTAATTGATAAATCTTTAGAGGTAAGTTTAAGTCCTCCAAGCAATTGGAAAGACCATCTGTGTGTGTGTCAAGAATTTAGTATGTACCTTTTGGTGGACACTTTTTTATTGCAGTGATGGATCAAGTTCATTTGATATGCTTTCTGAGACAAAGGTCATTCCCTCCCCCTCCACCCCGCCCCCTCTCCCCTCCCCCTTCTCCCCCTCCTTCCCCCCCCTCCTCCCCCTCCCTCCTCCTCCCCCCCCTCCTACCACTCCCTGTGACTCACCAACGATGGATCAAGTTCATACTTGATATGCTACATTGAGACAAAGGGCCTTATGTGGGTAACACGGCACTTCCCCCCTCCACCTCGCCCTCCCCCCCCCCCCCCCCTCACTCCTCAATCCCCACAGTTGCCTTATCAGTCCAACAAATTCACTGGTCATTTAATCATGTCTGTCTATTTTAGGTGATCGCGGAGGTTTGCTGGCAATTAGACAGCGAGGCTCGGTTGGGGAGACCATACTTCATCTGTGTTTCCTGAATGCAGACTGATGTACATTATGAACTTGGCCAAGAGACTCCTCATCTCTACCCAGTGCTAATCAATGACATTTACATCGTTTCCCTCTTATATGGTATGTATAATGTAATCTTGGCTTGAGAAAACTTGAAATGATACACTGTGTCCAGATAAAAATGACCTTGTGGATTGGTAAGCAAGCGAGGAAATAACGTAAAAAAGACCGGGGGCTATTAAAAAAGGTATCGAATAAGAGATAGGGAATTAGAAGAGAATCGGAGGAGAGGAACAGAGGAGGGAATCGTGAGAAGGCGGGGGGGGTATGTATACCGGCGAAGGAAGTACGAAGAAGTGAGGAGAGTAAAGGGCTTCATATGCCACATATCATTGGATAAAAGGAGCTTGGGAGAAATGGCTGAGAAGAGGACTTACTCGCGTGGGCGAAAAAATAGAAGGAACTTGAAGGGAGGACGAAGGAGTCAGTCCGAGAAATTGATCGGATAGAGGGGACTGGGGTAGATTATGGGTACGGGTGTGTGGGGGGGAAGATGGTTTAGGTGTTAAGGGGGGCAAGATCTGAAAAGGAAGAGGAGAGAGGATCGCAGGCGACAAGACAAGAGAGTGGGGGATGGACGCAGTGACAAGGGGAAGGTTTGGGAGGGGGGAATAGAGAAATTGGGGACGAAGGGAAGAAATGGGTGCTAACAGGGAGTTGGGATAGACGACGGGTGTGGTCGGGAGGTGGGGGGGGCACCATCCCCTTGTTTGTAATCCTTTGTTCTTTTCTGTTTTTGGCGTCTCCTCGCTGCGCCTGTTGGTCTGGGTGGATCTTTGGGGTCAAAAAGTCTTTATTGCCCCAACAGGTCACATTGGCTATATTTTGTTCTAGACTTAGCTAGAGACAAAAACTGTATATTGTAATAAAGGAAAGCACATGCCCTTCTGACCATGGAATTCCCCCATAGGGTCCCCTGGGTCTGAGAGTTGTGGGGAACTGTTATTAAAAAGTAACATTTTGCCATCTTGGTAGGTGCTGCCATTTGACCCCTGATGTTTGACTCTGATAGGGCATTTTAATGAGTTATGCTTTTTATTTAGATTTTAATTTTTCATAGATGAGCTGTTTTTTGTGTATCAGTTTTTGGTGAGTTATGAAGTTCATCACAAGTTGTTTTTTAGAGTTATTTTGGTGTATTATGGAAAGTTCAATGATTAGTTTCTTAATCTGGTGATTTTTTGGTGAGTTATGTAGTTCATTGACAAGTTTTTGTTTTAGATGTGTTTTTTTGGTTAGTTTATGGATGAAGTTCATCACTTATTTCATAGTTAGAGTGGATTTTTTTTGGTGAGTTAGGATGAGTTCATCAAAGTTTATGTTTGTTTTAGATTTTTTTGGTGAGTATGAATAATATTTAGGCAAACCATGTACTACAAGGTGGACCCAACCAAAACTTTCCCCAAATGAAAGTGATCTTTCTCCACGTTTTTTCTTCTCTGCCAAGAAGATTAATCTAATTGACCAAAACCCATGCAGTGTACACAGTTCTTAATTATATGTCACAGCACCATGCATTGTTTACCCTGGTCGCCGCTGTAACTGATCCCGACTCCTGGAGTGCAAATGAGTCTCATATTTCCATGACCATGGTCAGATGAGCACTGTGGTCAGTGAGTAATGTACCCTACTTGCACGGGTCGCTTAGCACTATACCAGGGTCTGATATGAGACTATCTTCACCAGCTTGTATGTTAGCAGTTAATGTATCCAGTTTTTTCTTGAGTGGTTTTCAGATTGCAACTTTTTTTCTGGACAATCTGGCTGTATAAATCACTTCTATAGGCAAAATTTTTAATCCAAATAATACTTCCAATTTGCTAACATACATTGTGTAAACAATTACATTGATTGTATGTATATTTTCACACTGATAGCAATAGAACTAATTCATTATACAGACTAATCTTTCATGTGGTGGTTAACAGTAATACTTTTTGTACAGCAGATTACTACACACTATGGATTTATCGGTCTTGTGCATTGACCAAGAAGTTCCATTTACAAGGGCATCATGATAAACTGGATCTTGGGTGTTCAGTAATGGTGATTTCTACTTCAAAAATCATACCAGAGGTCCACAAAAGTAACATAGTGAACTGAATGCCTTTGTTTCACATTTAAAGGTTAAATTCATTATGATTGTGGCCCTGGCATAGTAGTCATTACAATAGTAAGTTCCTGCATGTATCTATTACAACATTTCAAACTAAATTGTGTTAAAACATTCAATTTGGTTTGTTTCATTTCGCATGTAAATCGGCAATCAAAAGCAGAAGATTGTTCCTTTTTTAAGGACTGGTCTCTTTGTAAATGTGATGACTGTGTAATTTTATTTTTAATCATAAAGACTGGGTAATTGAGCATATTGCCCTGAAAAAAATTGTTCATATTGGTTGCAGTGATTCCTCAAGATATGGTCCACTGAACAATAAGTCAGCAAAACAGACTTGACCATGGATCAATCATTTTTTTAGGCATATGGAAATCCCCCCAATGCCCAAATTGAGCAGATTGTGCTCCTATCCACGTTCATTTTTGGGTAAAGTTTTTTATTAATTGGGTCACCCTGTAATGTATTTTTGGTGGGTGGAAGGAGATTGCATGGGTTTTGTTTTTTTATTAAGGTGGTCAGTGGTCCCCAAATTTAAGGGAGAGTTGGCCAGAATTAGGGGGTGGTCTGGTGTAATTTATGTTGTCTCTTAGTGATTGGACAGTTTTCGGCAGGACATATTTTTTACACATTGCGTAAATATGAGTTTGCATTTTATTAAACGTTGTTGTGGAATAACAGCACAACAAGATTACAAGATAATTCACCTGTTGAGCAAAAGAACCTCTCCAACTTTGCATGTTGGCAAAATTTTCTCCGCAAAGCAAGGTGCTTTTCTGTTAAGTACAAAAAAATCAAGATGTTCTATTCGTGCACAGTCAGGGATTTGAGCCCTGTGAGGAACAAAAAAAAAAAAAAAACTAATCTACACATGCTATTATTTGCTGTACATCAAAGAAACAAACCAACAACCCACCACTACACCCAACCACCCAACCCCCACCCAAAAAAAAAAAAAAAAAAATAACCAATGCACCTGTCACTCATAGCCTTTAAATCTTGCTGTCTACTGAAGATAGGCCCTGGCTAAATGCTAATCCCATTTACTTCACACTGGGTAGGGTGATAAAGTGAAGTGCCAAAATATTATGTGTAGCTTTTTGGCTGTATTATTGTGCATATTCATGAATATTAATTAGCTGATTTTGGCTGTTAAAATGACACCCTATCCTCGCAGGCTTTGTGCGAGTTCCGTAGGCGTAAATTGATGTAACTTGGTGGAAGGAAGAGGGTTTCAAAGCGTTTCACAGCCCTGATTAATGTTGGCGAATTACATATATAAATGCAAATGAGCCTATTGATATGCAAAACCGCATAATCGCTATATTTTTGAAACGGACATCGGATATGCAAAATTCACTACGAAAACCCCTTAGGGGCCATCTGTTTTTGGCATTTGAAAGTTCCTGATCATGCGGCTTAGGTATGCAAAGAGCTAATTAATTATGCATAATTGCGGTATCGCTAAATGGGAACATCGTATATGCAAAATTCCTTTGATACATGAAAAACTACTATACCATACCTCTTGTGTGTGAATCATATGGAGGAGGGGATCAGGTGGGTTGTTGGGAGGGGAAGGGTGGGGTGTAAGTGTTTTGGGCCAAGGTGGTGTGCATCGGGGAAGGGGTGTGTGCTTCGGGAGGGGGTCGGGTGGTGTGGCATCGGGGGTGTTGGGGTGGTGGCGTCGGTTAGGGTGCGTCGGGGAGGTTTTGGTGCTTTGGCGAGGGGCGGGGTGAACCTTGTGACATGCTGGTGAACTCATGTGACCCTGGTGACTTCATTGACCTTGGTGACTTCTTGTGACCTTGGTTATTTTTTTTGTGACCCCTTTGTGACCCCAGTCCTTTGTGACCCATGTGACCTCGGTGACCCCATGTACCTTGGTGACCCCCATGTGACCTTTGTGATCCCTTGTGACCTTGTGACCCATGTCCACCTTGGTGACCTCATGTCCCCTTTGACCCCCCATTCCAACTGTGATGGCGACGACACTATTCGGTCCACGGCCACAAGGTCTTTTTTCATACTATTCAGTTACACTTTTTAAATGCTCTGCTGGCTAAACACTATGCCCGATTTACTTCAAACTCGATAATTGGTATAACACTCTCCTCCAGTGCTTTGTTCTCTTTAATCATCATTTCCAACTCATCATCACGCCAGTGATCCGCCCCGCGCCAACCAGGCGACACTTGTTGGTTCGAGAACCGCCTGTTTAAGCTCCTTCCTCCACAGTCCATGTCACCACTGGTTAATCACTCGGAAAGAAATCCTTGGTGGGTATTTGAGGGCTCCGAACTATGTACATTATGAGGAGATACACTAGTAGGCATGGATGGGCATTTATGCTCATGCTCTGATTCGTTGTTCAAGTATATCCCAGTTCGGGTTCCCATCTGGTAAGGCATTGTGGTTGACCTTTAAAACCATAAATTTTTTACTGTCCGACATTTCATTTTTATGGTGTTTTGCATATAGTAACAAGATTGTACTCAATAATGCTGTTGTATATTTATACAAATGCTGGTATTATCAAGCCTGACTCAAGATATCCTGAGGTGGCACCCTCGATTTTCAAACCAATCATGTTTTTTTTTGCGTATAATAATGCTTGTCCTCGAATAGCTCAGTTCAAATGAAGTCCTTAAAAAAATCACAACTTGTTAAAAATTCGGATCGGAATGTTGGTAAACACAGTATCCTATGCACTGATATACTATAACCTAGAATTTTACTGCATCAAAATGAAAATCTAATTCATCTCAAACTTTGGAATTGAGCATATTAGGTGACCCACTTTCTAGTTGATTATTTTTAATTAATACACAAAAATATTTTGAAATCTCTGAGCGGGCCTTAAGAAATATGTCCTGAGTCTGAATTTTGGAATATTTGGTATGGATTGAAAGCTTAAGTAACGTTAGATTACATATAATCAAAATAATTTGAAAATGGTCACATTTGTTGATTATTTTGCCCTTTTATTTTCGCCAATAGCTTACTCGAAAACGTTCAGACAATCCACATCGCAGGCAATGGTGACATCAAGTGATGACCATCCATAATTTTACGTCGTTGGTGACCATCATAGCGCATTGTCCACTTAATATAATAAAACACAACGAAATGAAACAAAATATGTCATTTCTGTTAACGTATTTTTCTAATTTTATTATTACTTTCATTAATCCTCATATTACAGTGTCAGCAATAACATTCGAGTCAACACAATGTTTTGGGTCATCACGTTGACGTCACGAGGAGGCAAAATTTGGCGCTTTTGATCAAGGAAGCCGTGGCCGAAAAATCCGCCCGTTTTCTTTCTATGTCCAAAAAAGCAAAAATTAAAATAGCCCTATTTTGTTAATGTTACATCAAATTGTTTATTTTTTCGGGAATTTGTGATGTTATGTACCTATATTTTATGAATGTAAGTCAAACTGAGCTTGACAAAATCTGACTATTTCCTTTAAATTCTGTTGTATGACCTTTCCAATATTTGAATCAAGCCCTTCACTAACTGTGTAACTGCCTTATTATATAATATAAGCAGTATAGCTTATACGGTCCAATTGGTTTGGGGGGTTTTTTTTTCCCCGAAAACCACTTATCAATAATGGGGCGCAAGTTGTTCACAATATGATCTGGTTCATCATTTTTGACTTGGCTTAAGGTCCCAATTTTGGGACGGTGGCCATCTGCTGGAATGCAATGGACACTTTGAACTAAGACATGATCCTTGAGGAGGTTGGTTACCTCAATCTAGGTTTTCAGGGATAACCATCAAAGGTAAAGTGAATACTCGTTAGAGGTAATATTTAAAGTCATCCAATGCCATTGGCAGACCACTGTGTGTGTGGCAAGAATTAGTATGTACCTTTTGGTGGACCTTTTTAGTGCAGGATGGATTCAAGTTCATACTTGTATTGCTTACATGGAGACAAAGTCATTCCCTCTCCCTCCCTCCACCCTCCCCCTCTCCCTCCCCTTCTCCCCCCTCCTCTCCCCCCCTCCCTCCCACCTCCCTCCTCCTCCCTCCCCACCCTCCCTCCCTGTTAGCGATGGATCAAGTTCTACTTGATATGCTTACATTGACAAGGGGCCTATGTGGGTAACAAAGGTCATTCCCCTCCCCCTCCCTCCCCCTTCCCCCCCCCCTTCACTCATCCAATCCCCACGAGTTTGCTTAATCGTACCAAGCAAATTCACTGGTCATTTAATATCATGTCTTGTCTATTTTTAGGTGAATCTCGAGAGGTTTGCTGGAAATTAGACAAGCGAGGCTCGGTTGGGGAGACCATACTTCATCTGTGTTTCCTGAATGCAACTGATGTACATTATGAATTGGCCAAGAGACTCCTCAAGCTCTACCCAGTGCTAATCAATGACATTTACATCGGGACCTCTATTATTCTTATGGTATGTATATGTAATCTTTGGCTTGAGGAAAACATTGAAATGATACACTGTCCAGATAAAAAGTAAACTTGGTTGATTGGTAAGAAGGTGAGGAAATATCAAAAAAGGTCTTATTGCCCCAAAAGGTCTACATTTGGCTATATTTTGTTCTAGATGAGCTAGTAGCTAGAGTAGGCAAAAACTTGTATATTGTAGGAGGGCACAGGACCTTCCTGACCATTTGTAATTCCCCCGGGGTCCCCCTTGTGTTGAGAGGCTTGTGGGGGGGAACTGTTATTAAAAAAAGTCAACATTTGGCCATCTTGGTGGGTGCTGACATTTGACCCTTGATGTTTGACTTTTTAGAGTCATTTTAATGAGTTATGCTTGTATTTAGAGTTTTATTTTTCATAGATGAGCTGTTTTTGTGAGTCATTTTTGGTGAGTTATGAAGTTCATCAACAAGTTGTTTTTAGAGTTATTTTGGTGTGTTATGGAAAGTTCAATGATGAGTTCGTAGATCTGGAGTGATTTTTATCGTTATGGAAGTTCATTGGACGAGTTGTAGTTTTTTTTAGAGTGTTTTTGGTTAGTTATGGATGAAGTTCATCAATGATTTATGATTTAGGAGTGATTTTTTGGTGAGTTATGGAGGAGTTTCATCAAAAGTTATGTGGTTTAGATTGTTTTTTTTGGTTGAGTTATGAATAATATTTAGGCAAAAAAATGGTAACTACAGGGTGACCCAACAAAACCTTTACCCAAAATGAAAGTGATATTTCTCCACTTTTTTTCTGTACCAAGAGATTGTAATCCGAATTGACCAAAACCCAATGCAGTGTACACAGTTCTTAATTATATGTGCACAGCACATGCATTGTTTACCAATGGTCAGCTGTAAACTGATACCACTCCTGGAGTGCAGCGAGTCTAGATTTCCATGACCATGGTCAGTGAGCACTGTGGTCAGTGAGTAATGTACCCTACTTGCACTGGTCAGTTAGCACTATACCGGGGTCTGATATGAGACTAGTCTTCACCAAGCTTTGTATGTAGCAGTATGATAGTTTTCTGATTGGTTGGGTTCAGATTTGCACTTTTTTGCTGGACAAATTCTGCTGTAGAATCACTTCTATAGGCAAATTTTTATCCAAATAATACTTCCAATGTTATAACATACAATTGTGGTAACAATTACATTGTTTGTATGTATATTTTAACACTGATAGCATAGAACTATTTCATTATACCGACTAATATTTCATGTTGTGGTTAACAGGTACAACTTTTGTACAGCAAGATTACTACACAATAGTGATTCGGTCTTTGCATGAAAAGAAAGTTTCCCCATTTAAAAGGGCAATCATGATAAACTGTAGCTTGGGTGTTCCATGTAATGTGATTTCTACTTCAAAATAATACCAGATGTACCACAAAAAGTAACATATGAAACTGAATGCCTTTTGTTTCACATTAAAGGTTAATTCATTATGATTGATGCCTGGCATATATTCAAATACAATGTAATCCGCATGTTGCTATGTTACAACATTTCAAACTAAAATTGTGTTAAAACATTCAATTTGTTGTTTCATTTCGCAATTTAAATCGTGCACTCAAAAGCAGAAGATTGTCCTTTTTAAGGACTGGTCTTGTTAAATTTGATGTCTGTGTATTTTATTTTATCATAAAGAATGGGTAATTGAGCATATTGCCTGAAAAAAATTGTTCATATTGGTTGAGTGATTCTCAAGATATGGTCCACTGAACAATAAGTCAGCAAAACAGACTTGACCATGGAGCATCATTTTTCTTAGGCATGGAAATCCCCAATGCCCAAATTGAGCAGATTGTGTCCTATCACTTTCATTTGGGTAAAGTTTTTATTGGGTCACCCTGTATTTATTTTGGTGGGTGGAAGGAGATTGCATGGTTTATTAGGGTGGTCTAGTGGTCCCAAATTTAAGGGAGAGTTGGCCAGAATTAGGGGTGGTCTGGTGTAATTTATGTTGTCTCTTAGTGATTGCGACATTCGGCAGGGACATATTTTACACATTGCGTAAATATGAGTTCGCATTTAGTAAACGTGTGTGTGGAATAACAGCACAACAAGATTACAAGATAATTCACCTTTTGAGCAAAAAGAACCACCCAAACTTGCATGTTGCAAAATTTTCTCAAAGCAAAGGTGCTTTTCTGGTTAAAGTACAAAAAAATCAAGATGTCTATTTCTTGCACAGTCAGTGATGTGAGCCCTGTGAGGCCTATCTACACAATAGCTATTATGATATGCTGTACATCAAAGAAACAAACCAACCCACCACTACCACCACAACCACCCAACCCCCACCCAAAAAAAAAAAAAATAACCAATGCACCTGTCACTCATAGCCATTTAAATCTTGCTGTCTACTGAAGATAGGCCCTGTACATCAGATACACTCCAAACCTGGTAGTGTGGGAAATGACAAAGACTTTTAGAACTTTATGACTTGATTTCATGTTAACTATATATTGAATTTATTAATTAATAAAGAAGTTTTGACCAAGTTTGTGGTCTGATAGAGAGATAGTGTGTACCATACCCAAATGGGATGGGTCGGGGCCTGGGCCGGGGGTCCTGGTTCCGACTCTAGGTACATTTTGGTACATTGTATGTTGGCCACAAGTAATAAAACAAGTTATGTTGCATAACTTGTTGATACAGTGGAGTGAACCTAGGCAAATACATACTTCTAATCCTTATTATAAGGAGACGAACATGTTAATGTACATTAAAACACAATTTGACTCGATTTTCAATTTTTCCCTGTAGTTACATTTCTCTCCTTGAAGAAGGGGGCAGCAGTCCGAAAATTTGCACCCCATCATTTTCTGGCGGTCTGGTGAATGAAAAACAGCAAGAAAATCAATTTTACACTGTTTCATTGACATACCAAACCACACTATGACCAATATTAATTTTACACAGTACTCTATGGGATTACAAAATCATGTTTTTTAGCTCTCACATCAAAATAGGTTGAAATATCGATGTGAAACTTTACAGATGGGTTTTGAGGTGAAGGCCATTTTATCAAGATGAAAACTTTGGGTCATCCCCCTTGCACCCTATGAGTATTTCCACTGACTGAAAACATACCTAAAGTATTTTTTGTCTGTTTTGCTACCCTAAACAAGTAAGCAATGCATTGTGTCAGTACACTTAATTGCCCAAGCTAAAAAACTTCCGTTATTGCCCTGGGGGGTGGGGGGGGTCCTAGGGATCCAACCTAGATACCACTTTCCCATGGGAGTTTGATCATGACATACACGTGAATGGGGGTCATTAAGAACTACTACCCACAATAAAATAAATCCGAATTTGACCTATTACTATGGCCAATTGAAAATGTCACCTCTGAAAAAGAGTTGGTTCCGCAAATTCCACCTCAGCAACTCCCATATCAGGTTTTGAACCAAAATAATTCATTATATTCTCTAAATAACCATTAAAATTAATCATTGCAACCTATAGCCAATTTTATACCAAATCCTTGTATTTTTCTCAGAAACTCAAAATCACCTTATTTTTTCCCATAGACTAACCGTTAAAGGTGCGTGTTCCGATCGCTTTGGACCCCTGATTTACCCGGAAGTAGTATCGATTTTTGATATCAGATGAAAGGCCGATTTTTTCTCATTGTCGTCCTAAACTTTGAGCCCTCAAATTCAATTCATTCCCAAGATAAAACAAATAAAAATTCCTTTAAAAAGGAAGGGCGAGTCAAGGGGAAATATCCATTTAAAAGGTATGGGAAGGTATAAATAAGATGACATTTTGTGGGAATTTTTGCAAGTTTACTTATGTGACTTTTTTTGCACATACTTATAGCCGAGGCATACAGGATCGTGAAATATTTACCAGAGTGAATAGGGGCTTATATCCCTCTTACTTGTACGAGTTTTTTTAAGGGAAAATGTGACCAATCAACATACTATAGAACATACTACACCTTATGCGGGAAAACAATCAACGCTATACTTACCCCCACAAGATTGACCCCAGACTCACCATTTTACCACGGAACTGAAGAAGCAATTCCTGATATTTTTTTTTTTTTTTTTTTTTTTTCGCATGCCGACGGACGTAAAGTAAATTTTACAGGATTCGGCACACGGACCAACATAATCATAACATTTTGTTTAAATATTATAAAGCCTTCCCAAAATGTAAAGCCCTTCCCACGTTCAGCAAATTGTCCCCCCAATGACTTTCATTTTGTTTTCTTAAAATTTTTATTCTGTCACCCAAAGACTTTTAATTTTTCAAAATGTTTTCAAAAAGGTTCATCCACGCATTGCACTATTTCAATTCTATACAAACTTAGAACTTCGTTACTTTCATGACAACTTACCTGTCATTCCACCGCATTGAATCGTAAATACATGTATCACCTTTTTATAAGAATGTGCAATTGAATCTTTCTAACTACTAAAAATGAGATCAAAGTTCACACGCACTAGGTAAAGGTCACACATGGGGGAAAATGAGCTAGTACTACTAACAAATGAGATCGTGCGGTCCGCCTATGCGTTTTTGAACGCACTTTAACCTATGGAGCTGATGTTGGCATACATGTAGAAAAAAACGCCCTGAGGTTTATTATCATGGTTTCAGTGGTGACCCCCACAAAATCAAGTCTCTGCAGGAGGTCAATTTGCATAAAAATGTATAAATGCCCCCCAAAAAGGCCCGATACCTGAACAATAACAAAGTCTGAGGTCAGAGTCCCACACGACAGGACAAAGGTTGCTTTAAATTTGTCAAAAACCCAAGTAAAAAAGAGCTGAGTAACCACATAGTTACATCTAGACTTGACTGCAGATCTTTTTTGCAACTACAACCTACTACTACTCTACTTACTGCCTCATGTAAATTAACGTTAAAGTATTGCACTTTCACCATGGTCTAAAATTAATAGTATGATTTCGGTATTTTCATTCCGATGATCAAGCAACATTACGACGCATGCAGCAAAAAATTAGACCTCATTTAAAGGTTGCTGATCCAATCAAAATCCGACCATTCATGTTTCCTCTATAAGCCTCCCTTACTAAAGCAATTAAAATCCAGTCCAACGTTTGGATAGTGAAATATGTATGACACGTTTTTTATTCATCACATCAAAATTGAAACATTCTAATATACATGAGTAGATTTCCCCAGAAAGAATGCACCCCCAATTTTCTCGAACCCGTTTTTTTATTAATAAAATATAGTTTTAAATGCTACCAATGTATTAGATAAGCACGTGAGAGAATAAGCCTATACCCGTCTTATGTAATAAGATGATGATTTGGTAGTTCCGTGTCGTGGCACGACGAAAGCCAAAGCATAGTTTTCGATATGAACAATTACGATAGCAGGCAATTTCAAAACCAGGTTTGGCTGTTTTCTTTTGCCATTTTGCCCAATAACCCTTCGATGTTCTCGTAGGTGGTCTACAAACTGCTCAATGAAGTTTAGAGAAATTCATATCCTAACAAATCTCCTCCGGTCACTTTAAATGGGCATTTCGTGATCCCACCGCATTCCTCCTCCAGTCCCTTGATTTACATAAGAAAATAAGATTTTTTTATCATTATGAACCGGTGGCTCAAGTATTACAAAATAAAGCAATTCATCTACATAATGACCTTAAATACCAACATTACATGCGATATTTCCTCTTGACTCGCCCTTCCTTTTTAAAGGAATTTTATTTTATTTATTGACTGATCGCCACAGATAATAGCGCCCACGACTGCTGAATGTGTTGCCAAAAGTTTTAAGGCCATGGCCCGATCGCTTATAGCTCGTTCCCAGAAGCCAGGAATTTTCCGGAAAGTAGTCAACATTTTGGTATCAGAGAAAGCTACTATTTTTATCATTACACTGTGAAATATTGGGGCAAACAAAAGGATATTTGGTTTGGAAGTTATTGAGCGAAAATGGGCCCCATTTTGGTCGACCAATAGTAATTGTACATAGACTCTATGGGGCTTACAAAATCAGTTTTTAGCTCTCACAGCCCAAATGGATTGAATATTGGTGTGAAACTTTACAGATGGGGTTTGGGGGTGAAGGCCGATCTATCAAGATGAAAACTTCATATCCTTATATCGCGCCATCAACCTTTTAATGCACTCATAAGGATTTTAATTAAAGACCTGCTGTTAACGCAAATCACTGTAATAAAATCCCAAATAAAAAATATCTGACAACAAGTACTAATTTCATTAATTTTTTTAGTCAATATTTATTTTACGTGTTAAGCTAATGGCGATGTCTAAATTGGGATTTCTTGGCCACCACTCCGACTGTGCCTGTTACAGCCCTCTATATTTCATGTTTTGATTTTAGTGTTTACACCGTGTGTTTTTAGTTCAAATCGATCACGACGGAAGCATGTGTGGAAGTGTGCATCGCTTTGTATTCTACCTTTTGAACATTAATATCTTTTTCTAAATGTTAGTCATGGTTTTCGCTGGGCCTATCTTTATTGAGTACATACCATATGACCGTAAAATTGCACATACTCAAAACTATCAACATTCTAGATTTTAGAGGATTATAAATGGCACGAATAGTTTATGCAACACTGCTATTTGAAACGTCGGTCAAAACCCAAGCGAATAGGAGCGGTAGGCCCGTAGGCTACCCTCGCCCCAAAAAACCGCGTTTTAGTGGTAACATCAATATTAGCACAGTATGGAATAGGGCTTTGCCAACATGCATTATTGCGTCTACCACAAAAACCGCAAGTTTGTTCCCACGGTGATGATGGGGGTGTAGGTGCAAGTGCCAGGCCTCATATTCAAGTAGAGAACACAAGACACATAAATCGGAACAAGCACCCTTTACAGCCATGGTCAGTTCATGCACACAATTAAACTTGATGCTATCAGCAATTAAAAGGTTATTGATTTAAGTATTATGAATTAATTGCCTCCTAAGGTATATATCTAATCAAATAAATCCCAATATTTAATTACTTTGAATTTTTTTCAATTAGTAAAATATCTTGATTTTTTTTTTTTCACTCTGTTTGTGCCCAAGGGGGGGGGGGGTTCCTAGGGACCCAACCTAATTATTCTAATGAAAGCCGTGGCAGATTTAATTTTTTTAGTAGCGAGGAAACGTAGTCAGAGATCATCACAATAGAAAAAAGCTCCTTGAAAAATTTGATTTTGCGTAACCGAGAAATCGGCAAAAAAATTAAATGTTGGGTACTATGGAACCCCCCCCCCCCTTGGGCACTTAAAGACACTATGAGTGATTGCTACTCATCAGCAATCGAAAAAATGCATCAAAAATCAGATTTTTGCATGTATGTTTGTTTTTTAACCAAGTACATGTATCCTACCATACCCTGCAAATGGATAATACCAGAAGCAACCTATTAATAAGGGGGACAGATCGAGAATTTTAGTTCCATTGACTATGTCCTAACTGACACTTACTACAACACGTAATTGAAGGAGAATCGTATCTTGGAACACTTCCGTTTTCTTCCTTTTCTGTCACTTCTACAGCTGGAAAAAGGAACTTTTGAGAATTCTACGAGACTTAAATCCTTCACTTTGAAGGCTATTCCTGCAAATTCAAATCTTTTCAAATCACTGATAGTCAGTCTTTAAGTGTTTATACCCTTTATTTCCTTCCTTGGCTTTATCTTCTAGTTCAGTCGTGAGGGAAGTTCAGCTCAAATTAATTCCTCGGTCGACAATTGTGGTACTGTTGGATGCCCATTTTTAATCATCTATCCACATATCCAAAATGGCTTTGGGGAAATTTTTGTACGAGAAACTAAAGATTGTGCTTTTTGTAGACTTTAGCGCGAATAGAATTCTAACACCAATTGTGTAAACGGGGACGGTTATAGCCGCCAACGGAAATGCGACGGCTTAAAACGGATATAATACGCAGGCGTCAAACGTGACGCGTTTGTTGCGTTTTGTGGGCATTGGGGCATGTTAATTCATATGAATGATATTCCATACGCTGCGAACTTTCGTGATGGGCCATAAATTTATCATTCGAGCACATAAAAACGTCTAAGGGCAAATGTGGTATGGCTGTGTGTGTTTTGCGTGCGGTGTGCATGTGAGTGTGTTGCTAAATGATCGAAATGAGGTGCACAGTTCATATAGCGATTTTTTATTTTAACGTAAAATTTGGAAAAGAAAGAAAATGAACATTGTATATATACAGTCTCATTGTTTCATGCATGCGTTGTTTCTTTCCATATTACGAAATATCCGAGAAATATTAACTGATAATTAACATGAAATTTAAAAACCATTTTATTTATTTATTTATTAAATTTATTTTATTTAATTTTGTAGGAACTTTGTAAACGAATACAATTTTCAGTGTTGCAAAAAGTGCGGAGCAGGGAGCACCGCTTCGGGGAAATATGGACAGAATTGGGTAATTATCCTAAGGAATAAAAAAATGTTCAAAAAGGGTGAAAATAAGATAAGAGATGCTTAAAATGCTTCATACCATGAAAGGTTATCAGCTGGTTATAGAGCAAGTTCCAAAATAAATTTCTATGTTACATCAACTAAACCTGGAAGTCTAAGGGGGAAACATGATGGAAAGTTCCTAGTGAAATCCTATAGACGTAACAAGACTAGGTTCGTTTTAGGGGTAAAACATGTGATGACGTTAGTAAAAGCCTAAAAAGCAGCGGTTGGTCAGGGAGATAAAATTATCCATTTTCTAGAGAAACATGACTGTCGATCTATGCAAGCCCCCCCCCTGTTAAATGGATTTTTTTTAAACGGTTGTTGATTATAACAAAAGGGACGGAAAAGTTATTAAACTTCATTTTAGTAGACGTTTGTTTATGTTGGTTAATGTCTATTTGTCCCTTAAGGGTTAAAGAGGATAATTGAAAACCAAAAACTCGAACAACAGGCACTCCTACATTATAAGCAATCGTTATGGGAAGGTAGATTTTTTATAATCCACAACTTTACGGTTTATAGGATTGCAACAACATTAATGTGATTGTTTTCGTATTATTAGAGAATACAAGGGCCAAGTCTCACGAACAAATCTACATTTATAACGCAAGGGACATCATGTTGTGTGATTCCACCAACTTATCAATATTGGTAGAAACGGCTTTAATTGGAAATTTCGACAATTTCTTATTTTTATAGGCACGGGGGAGGGGTTGGTGGTCGCCTTCTTTCTAACGAAACTTACTGCGTTTATTTAATTCATGGTTTGTGTCAAACTTACAATTCCCTCACCGCCCCACCCCCCCCACCATAAAGTAAGAGCAGAGAAACCATTAATGTTACTTGTAAACCTTTATAGGACCTGTATCTTGAAATAAAGTCGGGCTTGACTGTTACACATGGGCTTTGATTATGGAATTATAAACAATTAAGGCCCGTATACGCGAGGAGGGGTTGGCGGTTCCACTTCCACAAAAGTGGGGGATATTAAGGTCCACTTTTGTTCTGTTGTTCTATATAAAAGATCCAAATTTAAAGACAAAAATGACAATAAAGTTCACTTGGTGATGAGATGTTCAAAAAGTCCAAAAAAAGGTATTACTTTTACAACTTAAGTCAAATTTCCAAAAAAAGACCACTTGTGTGTCGTGGTGTGTGTGTGTGTGTGTGTGGTGGGGGGGGGGGTTAGGTCCACTTTTACTTAGTCCAATTTTCGAAGTTGCGACCCCCCCCCTCAAATAAATCATGTGATGACGGTCCTGTATCTGATTCACAGGAAATGGATCTCACCAAGAAATCTGTCATAGCTCCTTTGCTGCATGTTGGAATGGGTATTGCTTCACATCATGCGTTCTGGTCATGCGTCTCGCCCATGTCGAAAGTTTTACTTATCCATCGAATGTGGGACTGTCCTCCAGAAACCCAATAAAGATTTATGTATTCTGTATTATATATAGAAAAAAAAATGGTTTGTTCCACCTAACTTCGACAAAGTATGCGTTGTATTCTTCTTTGCTGGAAGTGTACCGCATTCGTTTTTTATTTTGAGAAATCATTAAAAATGTGATATAATTTATGCCAAAAATTGTGAACGCATGGAAACCTTTTTGTTGTTCACAAATGTTTTTAGAGCAGCAAATTATGGAAAACCAATCTGTAGTTGTAATAAAATATCTAATTTCTGGTTCTAGTCATTTTGCAAATCAATATGGTAACAATATAAACAATAAATCAGGGAATATCGTCTGATGAATGGACTTTTGGGGTGAATTATTTGTGGGGGAATAAATCTTCGATTAACTTACCCACGCACATTTGCGACCTTTTGTTTGTGTAGGGCCAGCATTTGTATTGTTTGTATTGTGTGGACCTTTTTTTTAAATGTCTTTAAACGCTAGAAAATGCCATCTTATAGGCATCTTATCCCAACCTTGCGTAGGAATGGTCGGACCACATGCCACAAGAAAAAGAAAAAGCACACAAGATAGACCCCGACACACACTTTTTAATTGCTATATAAAGTCAATTTTATTGATGTGAATTTGCATTTTATGGCTATACGAAAGTCGCAGCAGCGTATGAATAGCAGTCAGAGAAATTAACATACGCCAATGTCCATTAAACGCACAAACGCAACATGTCTGACGTGCTCGTATTGCGGGTTTCAAGCCGTCGCATTTACCATTGCGTTGTACGAGTCACCGTTTTGTTTAACGGACTTTTTTTTATAATTCTGTTGCCGCTAATTTAAAAAAAAGTGCAATATTTAGTGATCGTAGAAATTTTTCCCAAAGCCGATTTTTGGCCAGATTCCGATCCCGATTTTAGATATGTGATAGACAATTAAAAGCTGCACCCGACAGTACCAAATTTGTCGACCGAGGAATTAATTCTAGCTGATGGCCTCGTCATCGCTCTCACGACTGAAACTTCCGATTTACAGTATTCTTGATGATCTGATCTCTGCCTAATGTGAGTATTACATACCCGAAACACATACATCACAATTTCAACGGTGACGATAAGAACATTACCTTTTCCATATTTGTTTTGCTGTTTTGACACTCGAATCAATGGATGCACGGACATTGGGTGTTGTAAAAAAAAGGACCCGTTTTAAGCGGTTTTCTTGTTATGAATCATATCCGCCTTTAAATACAAGTGCCCTGAGTGAGTGAGTGAGTGTGAGGAGTTTGAGTGAGTGAGTGAGTGAGGGAGTGAGTGAGGAGAGTGAGGCGAAAGGTTAACCTTATGCAATTTTTTGAACAAATATTCATGGCGTAATCTGCAACGTGCATCGCAACGCTGAACATTGGGGAAATTTTAACCTAAAATAACAGCTGTGATTTTTCTCTGATGTTTCTTCAGCTGGAAACAAACTGTAATCTGTTCAAGCTCGATAAGAGCAGTTATGCGACGAAAACATAAGTAACTCAAAATTTACACCTTCTGGGAGAATACGTCCCTCGATGGAGGTGTTGTGTGTGAATGTACTGAGAATCTTGAATTGCAATTAAATTGTACAGGTATTATACATGTAAGACACATACTCTGTCAGAGATAGTCAAATACAAGGCTTCAAAATCAAAAAACCTGAATTATTAGAAGTTCTGGGGCATCCAAAGTCTCTGAAATGTGCATCGGCAATTACAGAATTGTCCTATAGTGAAATTAACACGGCTTGATAATACACTACACTTGTATAATTATGAATGCATGCCTTTCAGATCTATCCAGAGATACTTGTTTATATTACTTTATTTTGGGTGTTTCTGAGGACATACAAATTCAAGTTTTTTTGAATCCTTTATTACAAAGTTGTTGTGTTTGGTTTTTGTGTGTGTGTGTGTGTGCGTGCATGCACACACACATGCGTGTATATGGGAATGTGTGAGTGTGTGCATGTACATGTGCACACCATTGGTATACACTTTTGGATATTTTTAAAAAAAAGTTTCCCTGCATTTTAGTACAGTGATGGATTAATTGATAGTATTTAACAATAGCCTTACATGGAGGTACATATGCAAAGGTGAAAGATTATATTGACCATAATTATAGTCAATGTGTGTGATATATATATTTTATCTTTAACATATTTAATTGGATGACCTACATGGAACTCATATTGTCCCATGTTTTTTTTCTGAATGTACATTATCATTGTGTTGTATGGTCATAAGGTGGTCATAAGTGCAATAGCTGCCATTTGTCAGAAATTCCTATCAAACATACTTCAGGTGACACAGTTGCCTGAAGAACCATTTCAAGAGCCACTGACTCAAGGAAAGATAAATTGAGTCATCCTAACACATGCAAGCACATAGATATATCACATGGCAGCTATTGCACTACAGCCTTCTTGCACTCACATGATGATGTATGCTCGCCTAGGAATTGGAATTTGTCTCTGAAATTAACCCTGTCAACATTTCCTGCCGATTGGACACAATGGAACTTAAGTGATTATTTTAGCCAATCAGCAACACAGAAAAATGGCGGCAGTGCTGAACTGAACTGGTTATGAAATGTTTGAATGGCCTAATAGCAGGGCTAGAATTTCAGCGAGAGCCCACTCTTGCATAGAATCCCCCAAACAAATCCACTGCTAAAACAGCTAAAAGTTTCACACAAACTGATTAGAGGAGAATCCAAAGACTCGCCAATCTGTGAAAATCATACTGGATTTGCGTAGCTCTCCACAAAATTCTGCCCCTGTATAGCCAGTCACAAATGCTGTATGAAAATAGGTAGTGAAAGGGGATTAAACAATATACCCTTTGCACCTACTTTGTATCATATCTTTATTCTGGCAATGGAATAAAGCACATGATACACTGTAGGTATTCAGCTTATAATGTAAAATCTCTTCTTTTAACCCATAAAGCATTTCATTCATCAGTGCCGGCCTATATATCATCTTATTTTCAAGTTCGCCAGACTCCTTATTGTCTTCGCTCTAGCACTGCTGTCAGTTTTGATTATAGGTTAATAACTGCGCATTTACTTCATGCGAGAAAAATTGGACAAATCAATGCACGCGCGCTGAGATTTTGATGTGTCTAATGCACAAACTCCGCAGGAGCAAGTGCATTGGACAAGCATCAAAATTCAGCGCAAGTGCATTGATTTGTCCCATTTTTCGAGCAAAAGTAAATGCGCAGTTATTAACCTAATCCATACACGACAGAAAATAAAAGTATTTGCCGTAATTAGTAATAAAGAGTAGTTTTAAAATGTCATTTATCATAGAAATTAAAAACAATTACCCACTGAGAAAATAAATCAGTCCTGCGCGACGCGCACTCGTTCGAAAGCACCTTACGCAGCACGCGGAGTGCAACTGAACACTTTCAATCCACTCGCGCTACGTTCGCGTATTTTGTTAACGGCTTCACTGATTTGCTGCTCTATATGCGTAAATACGCAGAGTGTATGAATATTCCTCGTTCCAGGAAGATGGCAGACGACCGGGCATTTTCAATCGCTGCTCCCTGCCTTTGGAATGCCATAACCTTTGAGCTCCATAACCAAGACAACATAACCACTTTCAGACACCAACTGAAATCTCACCTCTTCCCTAATTTATAGTTTTTCTTTCTTTTTCTTCTATATAACGCTTTGCCTACATTGTAAAAGGCGCTCTATAAATCTCATTGATTATGATTATTATGATTAATTATGCCTTGAATTATTTGCATTGCATCTGTAGGTGAAAGCTGCCTGCACATTGCCATTGTGAATGAGGACTTTGAGATGGTGAAGTATTTAGTAGAGCATGGTGCCAAGATAGATGAGAGATGTTGTGGGTCTTTCTTCCTTCCTAATGATCAGAAAAACAAGAGGCGAGACTGTGCATACAAGGAAGAGTTCTTGCTTCCCATAGGGACTGACTACAATGGGTAAGTTAACCCCCTGAGGTCTACCGGCTGATTTGATTGGTTATACATTGGGTTATATGATATATTTAACCAATCAGACACATGGTCTAAGAAGCTTAAAGGGTTGTAGAGACAAGGAAGGTCTATTCTGATTGGTTACTAAGAGGTTATATCATGCTATCTCATGTAATGAGCCAATCAGAGATACTGTAAGAAAGGTGGTAGACCTCAGGGGGTTAATCTGTTTTTGTGTTCCCTGCAAGGATTTGCAGGAGGCACATACCAATCCAAATTCTGTAAGGCTGTCCGTGTGTGTGTGTGTGTTTAAGTTTCGGTTAACCTTTTTTCAAATTGCTTGTGTGTGAACACCTTAACTACAATTGCCACCAACCTCAGGTCATAGGTCGACCATAGACACTTGTATGTCATGGTCACCGATTTCTAATAACACTAGATAGCGAACGCCAGCTCAAAAGCCGTAACCATCTTTTCCCGCAGTGCGTACTTATTTCCATAGCGTGGTGTACCAATTTATTCATATATTCCCTGATTTACATAGCATGGTATACCAATTTATTCATATATTCAGCATTTGCATAGAACGATGTACCGTTTCCAGGCCAACAGGTTACGGCGCATGCGCGTACGCGGGCACGTTTCGAATGGATGACCGTAATGAATATTTATAATTTTCAAAACACGGTTACGGTGGCCGCCTATTCTTCAACACGGGCGTACGCTATCTAGTGTTATAAATAGAAATCTGTGGTCATGGTATTGTTAAAGGTCACATACCAAGGTCAAAGGTCATTAGAGGTCAACTTGTGGAGAGAGTGAAGGAAAGGTGGCTCCTGAAAGCAGGCGACACTGGTGATTCAAGAACTGCTTGTTTCTACATAGGTTATCATTGTCTGGAGAGTATTCTGTATCATCAAACTTGACTACAACGATTACAATCATGGGGATTTAATTCTTCCTGTAGCAAATCCATTTCCATATAAACCTTACTCTAAGCTCTCAAAGGTCATGGAAATCTAAACTGACTGAAACATTTAAAGTGCTGCTGAGCTTGATGCCCTTGTAGGAATCGCACCACTAAATAACTCCCCATAGACTTGTGTACAAAATGACCTCTCAACAAACGTCAATTTCTCGGCTATAAAGCGACTGGTTATTTCAAAACTGGATTTTTGGGAAGATTAGGACCATAGCTCTTCAACAAAAATGAAAAGGTCATATGATGAAGGCTGATTTTTTGAGCTACAGAGCATCGAAAGATTTGGATGTTTTCAAAACGTCCACACCTAGTTGAAATCGTACTAGAAATTCAAATTGCAGAGTTTCCCCAAACCCTCAGAAATTATACAAAAATGGCACAGAAAAAATCTTTACCACCCAAATGGTTTGTTACTAGTCCACACATTATGATTAATTTCAAATTTCATTTAAAGACACAACTTATCAACATTGTGACTCTTCATTTTAGGCAAGGGCCATATTTGGGACGCCAACACTGTCTCGGCACTGACGTCGTCTGCTGCACGTAGTTTATTTAGTGGTGTGATTCCTGAACATTATATATAGTTGTTACCAAATGGCCAGTTGTACAGCTATCTCTATTAGTCAAATAAGACAGTTGCTGCTCACACACGAGTGGTAAATTGAATGGCAAATGAAGCTGTCACGGATGTTTGTATTGCTTTCAAAAAGACCACATGCTGTTTTAATGAAGTGCATCTTTAATGTATGATTGTTATAGTTTGTATGCTGTAGTATATCTTTTCCATCGTGATCATGACGTAATATTTCCACAATTGGTTTCCCTCAATTTTGTATATCATGAATAATTGTGTAATGTCTTGAATCCATGGGGTAAAGTCAAGTAGGCCTGTAACATACTACATGTATTGTAGTGGTTCAGAGTTGTTCAAGGCACTTGCATGGTAAATACTCACAAGTGCACATTTATACACGATAATAAAACACACTTGGAAAGTACTTAAAAAGGTGCCCCACCCGATTACAACATATCTCTTTTGTAGGTAGGGCCATCACAACATACTTTAATTCCAAAATTTCATTTCAATCCGACATAACATTTTAATGTGAGCAGTAATTGTTGTTATTATAATAGCCCATAGAGTACTGTACAAACTATTTTTCGTTACCATAAACAAAAAATATTTTAGTCTGTAGTATCAAAATGGGAAAGAAGTCAGTCAAAATTTATTGCAGATGAGATGAGAAAAATACATTGCTTCTAATGGCACCAAAATCTCAGGTTTGATGGTGTGAAAGGTGGGATTGAGGTAGTGCCCCTCTAAAGGGACACTGGCACATATAGGGCACGCTCAATTTTGGCAAATACTGAGGGTTTGCATGTTTGTATTGCTTTCACATGTTTCAATCCCCACCTGAAGTGAATAAATCCAAGACAATATCTTAGTGTGTAAATCAAGTGATTTTGTAATGTGGGTTTATTCCATTGGCTTAGGTTGCACAACTGAAATACACATCAAAGTTGTGTACATTTCCTTGTATACTCTTCAGACTGATCCAGGACCTTATTTTTGATTTCATTCAGTTGGTATATTTTAATATTGAAAATTGAAAAATAATGATCTTTTGACTGAAAAGGAAGGGAAAGGGCTGGAAATGACCAACTGTTTTTAACTTGTAACAGGCCCTTCAAGATGGCTATTATAATAACCTTGATGTAAAACTGTTTTTAGTTTTCAATGCAAGTCCCAATCTACAATCTTGGAAAAAATTAGTTGGAACACTTAACACGATTGAATTAAATGCTTGCCGTGATCACATCGTAGGTCCCTAACCCCAAAGTCAATGTTCAATTGCAAGCCTGAACCTTCCATTCGACTTTTCCCTTCCCCACCCCCCATCATCTCAATGTTGGGGTGTGTGCCAAGGCTGCTGACGACATGACCATGTACAACATTGTTTCGGGGGCGATTTTTTTTCCAAGATTGTAGTTCTGCTAAGCATAACTCCACATTATGTCTTTAACATGTTGTCATTAACGGATGTGGAGTTCTGCAAATAGATACATAATACATTTCACCTGTCACCTACCTCAACTTCGTCGATCTCAAATTCCCTCCAAATGAGTGATATATCCCTGCTTTCACTACCGAACACAACTTGAGATTCCATATAACGCGATGACATATGTGAAAAAAATTAAAAGAATTAGAAATTAAAAATTTTGAAAGAAATTGCGACTACAATCACTTCTGCCACTCAGTGCATGAATGATCCATAATTGACAAGGTACCAGAGAGGTCATACATACGTCACATGGGTCACCACGTGTTCGTTTGTTTACCAACAAGGATTAATTTTCTCTTGTTTTCTCCAGTAAGCACCTGAGTCCCTGGCCCCTCGTTCGAAACTAACAAACATGACGGCTCAAGTGAATAGCAGCACATATTGTAACGGCCGTGCGTATATTAGAGGCTCAGGGATTCAGCTTGGTCCAGGTACCGGTATGTGACCTTCCGGATCAAAGGTCACATTTATTCAGGCCGGTTGCAAACGAGTCCTGCATGAGAAAGGTGGTTTCACCAGAAAATGCTGGATTTCTTCTCTTTTTGGACAACTTTTTGAGGATTAGTTTTTTCAAAAGGTAATTGATTATCTAAGGAACATATATATCAACTTGATTCTGAATTGCTTTTGATATTTTGTTCGTCTGCAGTGTGCAAAGTTGGCTCTTTGAAATGGCCTGCTCATGCTGGTAACAGGGAAAAGGAAATCCATATGGTTTTGCAGAACTCCACATCCGTTAATGACAACATGTTAAAGACATAATGTGGAGTTATGCTTAGCAGAACTAGTCCCAATCTATCTATTTCATCTGTCTGTCTGTCTGACCGCGTCTATTTTCTTGGAGACCGAGGGCCGCATAATCCTGAAACTTGGTGGGTGGGTGCCCCTTGACCGAACGAAGACCGAGTTTGTATTGGTTAGTGGATCAAAGGTCATCGGGGTCATTCAAGGTCAAATGGGGTAAACGATGGTGTATGGACATGAAACTTGGTGGGGTCGATTGTTGATGCTGGGTCATTCAAGCCAGGTGATCATGAAACCCAGGGACCGCCTAGTATTATATAATTACGGCCACTTAAATAATCTATTATAAAGGTGCAATGAAAGATTTCAAGTCGTCAATATTTTCTGTGATATGGAGTGATTTCATATAGAATAGATATGCAATAGATTCCCTACCTTTTATTTGGCTACAGAAATAACTTGAAGTGAAAAAAAAGTGATGTGTATATGCTTATATTTCAATTATTGTACCAAAGAAACAGTTCTCAGCTTAATCCTTTCAGATGGGGATATTTTTGATAGAAAGTTTTATACAGTGTGAAAATCAGAATTTTCACATTTTTAGGGACACCTGTTATTTAAAATCTCTTGTTGCACCTTTAGGAATTTTGTATTTCTCTTGAAACGTACCTGTACCCCTTCAATGCATAACCTAGACGTTGTTTTTTTTTCAGCCTGACTCATTGGGGGGAATATCCACTGTCATTTGCTGCGTGTCTGGAACAGGAGGATATATTCCGCTACCTGTGGAGTAAAGGCGCTGATATCAATGCACAGGACACTAATGGAAATACTCTCTTGCACTTGGCTGTTGTGCATGACAAGAAGGTAAAGTAAAAAAAAAAAACTCTTACAAGCCCGTATGCATTGGGGTGGGGGACTCCGTTTGCAACCCCCATATTCCCCAAAAAGGGCAAAGGTCCAGTTTTACTGATGTTTTGGATTAAAAAAAAGGTCCAAATTTAAAAAAATTTGACAAGAAAGTCTAGTTTTTGGTGATGAGATGCTCAAAAAGTCCAAAAAAGGACCTTTTTTGTGGGTTAGGTCCACTTGTACCAAAAAGTCCACTTATTCAAAGTCTTGCACCCCCCAACCCACATTGCCAAATGGGTGTCATCCTTGTTCAAGGCAAAGAAATACAGTAGTATTTTTTTATTGGTGATTATGCAGTGCACTCTCTATACCTGTCTAATTTGAAAATATTATATGTCTCTAGATGGTGTATTTTAAAAAAATGTTATAGAATATTAACCAGAAATATTTCAATGATTACCAACTTGGTGTGGTGTAGGAATAGTAGTGTAACCGGAAACTGACAATGACTGCAATCATTTTTAGGTGAAAATGGGTCATAATACAGTTACAAATGAGGTAAATCACATATTGCCATTAGAGGGCACACACCCTCGGGTTTTTCATTGAATAAGAATAGAAAAGGCAGGCACTTAATGGGAAAAGTGCATATTGTCACTTTTACTCAGCTAGTGCAGACTCGTGCGTGGGCACCTAATAGAATTTCTACCGTCTGACTTTCTTTGAAGGACTTTTTGAAGGGTTTAGAATGAAATAATTCATGTAGGTTCTTGTGGAGGGCAATAACCCGATGTGAAAACTAATGTGCAAGTGTGAAGATTGCCTCGCTATACTTAGCGTACAGCGCCTTAGTAACGACAAATGCATAAGTAACAGTAACAAAACAAGCTGTAACATTTGTGCGATACATGCTTTGAAGTATAGTAGAGAGGCCATATCTAGGTAAGGGGTATTTGTTGAACCCAAAATTACAGAGCTTACATAGTAATGATTTTATTCAGTACTTGTATTCTAATTTGTAAAAGGGACATGGCTTGTTGTTGTTTATGATTTCCTTATTTTTCACCAAAAATGTCATTTTTTAGAATAGTTGTATCTTAAAAGATACGATTAGATCATTCAAATTTACTGTAGTCAAAACTTAATAAATGTAGATTTAATATTTGCCTTTTCAGTGATTTTGGTCAATTTTCACCAAAAAAGATTTGAAAAAAAATTACCAATGTTTTGAAGATGCACATTTTGATCAAAATTGTCGGTGACAAGATGTGGCCTTATACTTTTTGACCCAAAAAGTGAGGTAAAAATCAAGGACTAAAGCATTTCTATTTAGCTTAGATTTAGGCCAAAATAGATCGTAATCCCTCAAAACTTGGGATAAAAATGCAAAGTTATTCCATATTTGTCCTTGTACTTCAAACCAGAGGCTTATCCCCTCTCCCCGCACTGCAAAAACTGGGTGTTAACTTTAACACCTTCAGTGTTAATTTAAACTCCATCCTGGAATCAATAGGGGACCGCACCCACAGGTGTTAGATTTACACCATTCCAGTGTTAAATACTTCCATGCTAATGTTACATTAACACAAATTCTGGTGTTAAAATTTATGATATGGCACTGCTTGGTGTTAAATGTTGGTGTTATTTTTTTTAACACTGCCAGCCAAATTTACACTACTTGTATTAATTTAACACTCTCCTGGAATCAACACGGGACTGCACCCTCTGGCATTAATGAACACCAAACTTTGGTGTTAACATTTATATTTGTAACGTCTGATATTTGAATAGAAAATGTTTGATTTTGTTATTGTTTGCTTCTATTGTAACTGCTTACCTCTAATATTTTATATGCAGATCACCAAAATGCATAATTAAAATTGTGCAGCAACACCGAGCAGTGTTAAATCTTAAATTTCAACACCAGAAACTAACACCAACAAGCTTGACACCGACTTGGTGCTAAAATGTTAACACCCCAGTTTTTTGCAGTGCGGTCAGTATGCCACTGGACGTTTGGACCGTTGTAACCAAATGGTTTATCTCTGTTCATTTTTGCTAAAATGTGTTATTTATGGCAGCAATTACTTCATAAATACCTATGTGTAAAGGTTAATTTTTTTATTCCGTCTTATACCGCGTTTACACTGGGCAAAAGTTGTGATCAAATTCACTTAATATTTGGAACCACAGGATCATTTTGCTTTCTTGAAATGTTTATTTTTATGTAGTCAACAGCAATATCTTTGAAGTTATTAGACCAATATTTATAAGCTGTTACTGTAAGGTGCACTGATCCTTAATCGTTAACAAAATACGTAAAAATTGTGCTTCAATATTTTTAAAAATTAACCTTTTTTCTAATTTTCTGTTTTATTTTCCAGGAAATGTTCACTTTAGCGTACGAGCTTGGAGGCCGATGTGACATCACCAATAACCAGGGCTTCACACCTCTCTCCTTAGCTGCCAGGTTAAGTAAGGCAGATCTTTTCCAACACATCTTGTACCTGGAAAGACAAGTATCGTGGAAATATGGCAGTGTCACATGTGCCTCGTATGATTTAAATCACCTCGATAGTATTGACCAAAATGGCGATGTTAATGAACATTCAGCGTTATATGTAATAATTAATCAGGTATGTTCATTTATGTCCATAACTTTAATACTAACACTACTACCCTAGCTCATCTGTAAACCTTATCTCCAAACCTTATCCCCCATCCCCAAACGGTATCCCTAAATGTGGGTGACCCAATCATGGTCCAATTTTTCATATGTTTTCTCCTTCATGTGAATTCCTATCAGTTGAGCTGTTTGAATAGTAGAATGTTTCACACCTGTAAATACAAGTCCCATTGGTTCCTGTACAAAATGGGCAAGATGAAAACGTCATTTTCTCCTCAATGGAACATCTCAGACTTTAAAGCTTTTTTCAATCTTGAAAACATGAAATACTTGTAAACAAAGCCCAAAAAAAAAATTTAGCTTAAACTTAATACGGTTTTATTTGTGCAGCAAGCAAGAACACCTGATGATGTTCAAGGGCTTATTAGCTAAGATGTGGAGGAGAAATGGAAGACATTTGGCAGGTTTCATTTTTATCTCAGGATGCACTGTTTGTGCCTACCTAGCAATCCTTACAACAGCATACTATCTCAGGGGACCAGCAAATGTAAAAAAAAGTAACCCACTCCCATGAATGCATGCAATGTGCCTAGCAAGCCGTACAACAGTCATTTCTAACTCAGACCAGGCACTGTAAGTAAACAATCCCATATAATGGCCAATTGCAATGTGGCCTAGCATCATTACAACAGCATTCTATCTCAGACCAGACACTTGTAAGTAACCAATCCATAAGCATTGCCAATGTGCATAAGCAGCCTTACAACCAGCATTCTATCTCAGAACAGGCACTGTAAGTAACCAATCCCATAATGCATTGCAATGTGCTAGCAATCCTTACAACAGCATACTATCTAAGACCAGGACTGTAAAGTAACCAATCCCTAATGATTGCAATGTGCTAGCAATCCTTACAACAGCATTCTATCTAGACCAGGACACTTGTAAGTAAAATCCCATAGCATTGCAAAGGTGCCTAGCAATCCTTACAACAGCATGCTAACTCAGACCAGGCACTGTAAGTAACCAATCCCATAATGCATTGCCAATGTGCTCGCAATCCTACAACAGCCCAATTCTTCTCAGACCAGGCATGTATGAAACATCTACCCATAATTGCAATTGCAATGTGCCTAGCAATCCTTACAACAGCATACTATCTCAGACCAAGGCATCTGTAGTATAATCAATCCATAATGCATTGCAATTGCCTAGCAATCCTTACAACAGATTATATCTCAGAACAGCGACCTGTAAGTAACCAATTCCCCTAACTGCATTGCAATGTGCCTGCAATCCTTACACAGCATTCTATCTCGACCAGCCTGTAAGTAAACAATCCCATCATGCATGGCAATGTGCCTAGCAATCCTTACAAAAATTCTATCTCAGACCAGGCACACTGTACGTAACCAATCCATTAATGCATTGCAATGTGGCCTAGCAATCCTGACAACAGCATTCTATCTCAGACAGGCACTGTAAGTAAACCAATCCATAATGCATTGCAATGTGCTAGCAATCCTTACAACAGCATACTATCTCAGACCAGGCACTGTAAGTAAACCCATCCCATAATGAATTGCAATGTGCATAGCAAATCTTAAACAGCATTCTAATCAGAACAGGCCACTGTAAGTAACCAATCCAATAATGCATTGCAATTTGCCAGCAATCCTTACAACAGCATACTATCTCAGCCAGGCACTGTAAGTAACCATCCCATAATGCATTCCAATGTGTCTACAATCCTTAAAAGAATTCTATATCAGACCAGGCACTTGTAAGTAACCAATCCCATAATGCATTGCAATGTGCATAGCAATCCTTACAACAGCAATTCATCTCAGACCAGGCACTGTAAGTAACCAATCCCCATTTAATGCATGGCAATGTGCCTAGCATCCTTACAACAGGATTCTATCTCAAGACCAGGCCTGTAAGTCACCAATCCCATAATGCATTGCAATGTGCCTAGCAATCCTTCAACAGCATTCTATCTCAGACCAGCACGGTAAGTAACCAATCCCATAATGCATTGCACAATGTGCCTAGGCAATCCTACAAACGCATTCTATCTCCGACCAGGCAGTAAGTAACCAATCCCAAATGCATTGCAGTGTGCCTAGACAATCCGTACAACAGATTCTATCTCAGACCAGCACGTAAGTAAAACCAATCCCATAATGCATGGCAATGTGCCTAGCAATCCTACAACGATTTATTTCAGACAGGTACTGTAAAGAACCAATTCCCATAATGCATTGCAATGTAATAGCATCATTCTAACAGCATTCTATCTCGACCAGGACACTGTAAGTAACCAATCCATAATGCATTCAATGTGCCTAACAATGCCTTACAAACCAGCATTCTATCTCAGAACAGGCACTGTAAGTAACCAAGGATAAATTAGAAAATCAAAAATTTTTGTTTGAAAATCATCAAAAAAAGATTTTGTAATCTGTAACAAGTATAGAATCCTAACCACGCCATGCCAGTGATAAGGACTGAAAGCAAGCCAGTGTTCGATTTAGAACATGCCACATTGCACATATGAGGTAGATTTTTCTGGTGTGCATTGTAACTTTTCCAATATACATGCACATGTGCATGTAAGACTTTGTAAGCTAGTAAGTTATTTGATTTGAATGAAATCAAACCTAGTGAAGCATCCCGAAAAGGAATCAAGAAAAAGTAATGATAAACAGGCTTAAAAAACGTATGATTTCAGCAGGTCTGGCACCCGGTCTGGCAGAAGGTATGATGGCATTTAAAAATATTGTAAACTTGTGATTTGACGTGCATGTAACACTTAAAGGTGCATGTAGATCTTTGGGGTTACATGCAAAGTACTTGCAGGTTTTTTTCCTAAATCGAACACTGAAGCAAGCTCGGATAAATACAACGAATGTTTTAGTAATGACTTCTCCATACAAAAACACTGTACTACAATTCTAATTGGAATGGAGATCCATTTCTTTGGACAATGATGTTTTTTTTTTTTCATTATGATCATTTTTCAGTTGGAAAAAATAACTTATGAGAATTATTCAAGAGTTATCCTTAACTTCGCTTTGAAGCATATTCCCCCATGCAAATAATGTATTTGAATCTTTTGGGAGATGCAATGATAGTGTCTTTAAGGATTCCAGAACATGATGTAGCTTCAATTCAAGCCAAATAATCTGTTTTATAGTTAAATGTGTCTTCTGTCAGCATGTCAAGGGTAAATACAGAGAACTCATTTTTTATTGTTAGATCAATTTTTTTATGTCGAGGACAAATTTTGCAGTGTACAGTAGATGAATAATTGATGAGAATTTGCAAGCCTTCCTGATTCCCAAATGTAAATCACCCACAATAGTTCATGACACATTACCAAAACTCTGCAGTGTGGATGATGCATTGCTGCTTTTGTTGCTATAGTAACAGCAAATTGAGAGAGCAAACACTGATTTGGCATTTGGATGATACCACTAATTGTTATTTTTGTATTTAGCAGCTTCAAAGCAACAAATACCTGATGATCAAATTGTGCCAAAAGGGGGAAATATTTGTTTTCATACAAATTTACATTTTCTTAATATATTTTGCCACTTTTAGAAAGATAGTTTTGAGAAGAAAATTTAAATTTTTTAAACATAGTTGTTTCGTAATTATACAGACTAAAGGTCACATCATAGGCTAGGTTTCCCAGTATATTAGAGGTCTCTTACCATCCGCTTTTATATACGGTGACTAAAAATGCCCTCGTGAGATTAAAATATATGGATGTGGGGTGCATTGTTAATTCTTGATGAATCAACTGCATCATGGTTGAATCTCTACATGTTAGGTCTATAAGCTTGTTTCAAAATGAAGTCATGATACCATTTTGCACAACTGACGTTCTAAAAAATGAACCTATTTTGAATGTCAAGTTATATTGTCAGGAATGTCATTTGACAGTTCAATCAGTTCACTTTATAATGCTTTATTTTGAAAGCATCGACCATTATCTGAGCATGCAGCCTATTAGCCTTTTTGCAAGTTAATGTCTGAGCCAGCAAACATATCTAGTCATGTTTCCAATTAGCACTTTGGAAGGTCAAACTGATAAACTGTCCCATTACTTAAGAAAACAAATCAATAACAGATCTCATTTTATTAAAGCAATAATGAATGATATCTGGAGAATATCACAAACAAACCTTTGTCTGATTTTGCTTTAAAATACAGGTTTATGCTTGTAAATTTTCAACAACTTTTATTTTAAAGGTGCTTGTTTTGATTTATGTGTATTGTGATCTCTACTTGATATGAGAGCCTGGCACTTGCACATACACCCCATCAAGTACCGTGGGAAACAAACTTGTGGTTTTGTTGGTAGACGCAATAATGCATGTTGCAAAGCCCTATTCAATACTGTGCTAATATTGATGGTTAACCACTAAAACGGCTGTTTTTGTTTATATCTTTGGAACGAAATGGATTGAGGGCTCAAATTTCAGGACGACAATGAGAAAAATAGACGATCGGAACATGCACCTTTAAAGCGATTTATTGGTATAAATCTATCGGCACATATATAATGAAATATCCCTAAATAAAACGTACCAGATGGTTTTCATGGCCATTGGAGTACTCCTTGCGAAAAAAATCCAGATTTATTCCGACCAATATACACAACTGTACAACGATCATGGAAGCTACCATGTTTATTCCCTGTGGTATATTTACAACGCCGCATGCAATAACGAAACAGAAGCCAGCGAAAATATATCCCATACGCGCATATATCACGTGCAAGTTTGCCACAAGCCTCATCCTTTTGAACTTCGTTGAGCACACAAAAGATAGGAGCGAAGTTCGTTTAGATTTTTTTATTGCAAAAAAACTACACTTTTTAAAACCTCAGTGATGCGAGAAAAATGTTAAGAGGGGTGTTTAGATATCATTTTGTGATTAACAAAGGTTTTAGTTGGCCTAAACACTAACAATCCATGAAAACGTGGACATTTGAAAAGGGGTCGCGTAATATTTAGTTTTATCGCAGTCGCACTGTAACCACTGATCTCTATACAATGGATTGGCTACACAACAGTAATTGTATATTAGATGAATGGAGCAACGGGCGGGCATCTTGGTCTACCGAACACAATACCATTCCAGAGACACCTGTTTAACAGAAGTTGTATCCCGGGTGCACGTTTTAAAGACATGCCATACGCGCAAATACAATGAGCTCACTGAATTGGCTTGATTCTGTAGTCTGTTATGTCGCTTATCCACATTTCAATTTGAACAATTTTGTATAAATGACCGGCTCTTAACCACCTGCTTGGGCTCTTTTTTGGATGACCAATATGGCTATCAGTGCTTCAATTACGAGAGATCAGTGTTCGAAACCCACTAATGCGCGGTTCAGCAATCTACGTACTTTTCAATGTACCGAGTAGCGCTTCTTTGTATGATGCAGAGTTTCCTAATTTTATTTAAAAAACTATATTTCTCAAGAATCCCAGGCTCATTTATAAAAATTAGGCATAAATGTATGCCATTTTTGATAAATTTATACATTTTAAAGGAAAACGTTAAATTAAAGCTGTGTTTTTAATTTCAATGTTAAAAGTAAACGCGATAGACTTTCATACAGGCCAGAACTTGACTAACCACCGATCATCTTTCAATTGGTGTGAAAGACTAAACATGGCTTGTGGCAAAACGATAGCGTAAAAAATCAACGTGGCGGCTTCCTTAAATCGTCTACTACTTCGAAAGTTATGCGTGAAAATGGTGTTTTCTTCGCAAGGAATACTCCAATGACCATGCAAACCATCTGGTACATCATATTTAAGGATATTTCATTATATATGTTCCGATAGATTTATACCAATTAATCCCTTTAAGTAAAAACAAACATTGTAAAACGATTCACAAAAAATGACTTTTACCTGTAAAAACAAGCTAATTCCTTATTTCAAGAAATGTTGATCATCTACAGCTATAGTGTTAATCAGTAATTCTGAAACAAAATTCTGGTTACATGTGCGTGAACCCGGAAGTGTGTGGCGAACGCTTGACAACGGAAATTGAATACGCAATTCAACAGATGCGCACGTGCCATTTGTTTCAGTAATTATGACGGTGACTACAGTGTGAGTCAAAAAAAAACCTACATTCAGAAAAAAAAATAATTAAAATAGTTAAGAATTATTTTTGCTCAAATGTTTGCTTTGGTTATAATGAAGGATAAACAGGCTTTCAGAAAACGTTTATTTGGTGTCATTTAGACTTTGGAGGAAGAAGTTATGCCTATTTTGCTGAGAGACTTAAAAATCCTGTTTGGCCGATTTTGAGACAAACAAAGATGCATCGTTAACATAGAGTAACATGTCCAAGATGCATCGTTTACATAGAGTAACATATTCTTCAGCAGTGATTTGAGTAAAAACATTGAACACCAAATTATTGTTAAACAATAGAAGGTGGGAGAATAATTAGAGGATTATAAAAAATAATATCCCGGAGATTACAAAAGAAAATGCTGAGTGAAAAAATGTTCAATTTCCCAAATAAGAAAGTCAAGATAGCTGGTGTAAGAACAGTTTACTTTGGATCAGCAAGATTTCATGGATTTAACCTACAACGAAACGAAAGTGAAACCATAGAAGGTTTTGTATTCAGCGAAATTGAATTTTAAGTTTTAATTCCAATTTATTTGTAGAAAACGTCAGCTTAGTTCTTCTCGCATTTTATCTACGCTGAGTATACTGTATTTGTGCAAAATAATTACCTTAGAGATGTAAAACAAAAATCTCTGAACAGTTTCATTATGATCATGAACTGAGACATTGATATGGGGTGATTTTCAATAACCGACTCTTTATGATTGAACAACAGTAATTTAATTTCAATTGTTGAAGAAATTTTACTTATAATTATGTTACACAATAGACCATTTTATTCAAATTGATGTTTTCGTCAAGAAAAAATCGATACCAACTGAAATTGCACATGTGAATTATCTTTGCTATAACCTGTTATGTTATACGTCGGAGTCAGTCTCTCCGCATTGTATGGCTAAATCGGCCAAACTGAATTTTTAGGTCTCTCCGCAAAATTGGCATAGTTTCTAAACCCAAATTCCAAAAGACACCAAATAAAAATCTTCTGATAGCCTGTTTATCCCTCTAAACAACCAAAGCAAACAATCAAGCAAAAATAACGTTTAACCTTTAAAGAAAAAATATTTCTTGAATGTAGGGTTTTTATTGACTCACACTGTATATACCACTTCGAGAGGAGTTTGTTTATTAAAAAGAAACCTAACGGTGTAAAAATCTCGACATTGAAAAAAAAATTGAGGGTGTATGTCATATAAATGTGCCATTATTTAATGGACCAGATATGCATGGAACTAGCTTGATTTTGCAAAGGACTGATACATGTCATGAAATAATTATATTTAAAAGAGATGATGGTAAGGTTTGGAATAATACATAATTCAGAATTTTTAAGAATTTTACACCGACGTGTTGGTTTAGTGGTTAGAGTATCGGTCAACAGACAGGAGGTCGCGGGTTCAAACCCCGGCCAGGTTATACCAAAGACTTAAAAATGGTACCTACTGCTTTCTTGTCAGTTGCCCGTCATTTAAAAGAATAAGACTAGGAAAGTGAGTATGCGGAGCCACCAGAAGACTAACTCTCTACTGTAGCCTTCCACTGCATTTGGCAGATGTGTGGCCTAGGGTTATGGAGATGGGCACTGCCCTCTGTGCCATTCGATCCAATTCCAATTTTTGTGTCCCCTGCTTTAGCAGGAAGACACATAGGGATGGCTTATTCCGCTGTGTGTTATAGGCTGTGGCCGTAAACAAAGGTTAACAATTGCTCATTTCTCACATACGCATCGACTGATTAACTTAATACTTGGTCAGAAGAACCACTGGCCCAAGGCTTATATGTGGTGTAAACAAAGTGACCTGTGATGACCCATATGTGAACTTTGACCCCACTTTGTGAAAATCTATAAAACTACATTTCTTTGACACATAACATGCTACGGCCACCAAAGCTACTCAAAAAGAACCATTGCCGAGACTCAATGTGGAATGTACACAGATTTACCATTGATGATCCCTATATGACCGTTGACCTGATTTCATTAAAATCAAACAAAGGTAAACAATTCATTTCTCACATACGTATTCACTGATTTAACTTCATACTTGGTCAGAAGAATCATGGGCCCAAGTCTCATGTGTGATGTGAACAGGTCAACCTCTGATGACCTCTATGTGCACTTTGACCCCATTTTGTAAAAATCTATAAAACTACACAGGGGTGTGAAATCTTTAGGGAGATGTTTCGCTTGTATTTGGAATATTTTTGTAGTGCCAAATTTAACTTTTTCTTTGATTTTCAGCCTGTTTTTGGCATATTTACTCATTTTCCTCTTTTTTCAATGTTTGCTCCTTTTTTGTCGATGGCCTCTCACACCCTGACTACATTTCTTTGGCACATAAAATGCTACAGCCACCAAAGTTACTCCAAAAAGAACCACTTGCCGAGACTTAAATGTGGGATTTACACAGCTTGAACCTTTGATGATAAAACGGCCTTGACTGTAGGTCCAAAAGTATGGAATAACTTGCCAAACAGTCTTAAAAAAATGATCTGCAAATTCATTCGAACACTTTAAACACAATCTTAAATATTTGCTACTTACTTTGTTCTGTAAGTTTCTGTATAATTTGTACCTGTATCACTGGTTTCTTGTTTACGGCTGGTGCCCTAATCGATCATATTTGATTTATTTATTTATGTACATGTATGTGTTTGCATGCTTACGACATTCTTGGGTGAGTTGTTGTTTTTGCATTGTGTGTGTGTCAATGTTTATGTGTCTTTGTATTTGACATGTATATTTAATCAGGGGGTGCATCGCTTATCAGGCATTTTGCTTTTAGTTGCACCTCCTCCATCCTTTGGCTGTATTTTTTGCTGCTTTTGTATGTTTTTTTTATGATGGAAAATAAATGATTATGACCCCTGTGTAACCTTTGACCCAATTTCATTAAAGTCAAACAAAGGTTATGCAATTCATCATTTCCTACATATGTGTTAACTGGCTAATATGGGATGTTAACAGGTTGACCTCAGATGACCCTTTGTGAACTCACATCACCAAACTGTGACTCCCGTTGACAAGCCGCGATGGTTTGGTATATTGGGGGAAAATTGTTTACCTAACCTCATAATGCACCTCTTGGAAAATTTCTGGCCAAAGCACAGGTAATGATCATAATTTTTTGGTGTTTTGTCAAAAAACAACAAAACATCCTATTGACATCATGTACCGTATTCGACCTATTTAGCGCCCCTCCCCTTATAAGCGCCCCCTCAGACCGTTGCCGACTTGCAAATTATATCTCAATTAAGCGCCCCCTCCCTTTCGGAGAGGTTCACTGTTCTGTACACTCCACTTTGAGTGCAATGTATAGTAACTTTCGGCGTATTTCTCAGGCTAATATTTAAATTTTTACCAGGTTATATTTAGCACCCAGAAACATGATAAATACCGCCACCCTAAACCCAATACTGTGAGTATATCGAGTATATTGGAGGAAATCGTAGGACTCATGAAAAAATAACGAGATGAATACTTCACGCTATTGCTGTGGTGCGGATGTCGTCCGATGGCGTGTTTCTGCATTTGTCCTGAGAAATATCCAACATTATGCTGGTTTGGCATTAAACAGAAAGGGGAAGATCGATAGAAATTAGGAGACATGGCAAGGTAGCTGGTACACTCCAGAAATAACTTCAGTATATTTGGGCTGCTAGATTTGTTGGGGGATTAAAATGATTGGAGGTAACCCGACGGAATGTACTGGTATCCATTTGGGCCCCCGCTTTGGGAAATCTTCAACTTGGCTCTCAAATATATTAGACACTGTTTGGGGGCATTAAAAGTCGCCAAAAATTATAACCATGTAATGCATTAAAAACAAGTGCATCTGTCCCTGTCTTATGTTGTCTTTTATTATTATTTTCACATTTATTTTTTATTTTGAGACCTGCTAAACTGCAAGTCATAGCCGATGCATCCCGACTGGTACACGTAAATTATCTTTGGCCAATTACATTCGGCATTCATTATGACGTGTTATAGTATTATAATCGATACGTATACCACAAATACCTGTTTCTCCAAGAGCAAGATGAAACTTGCGATGTGACTTTCCTCAATACAGTGCAAGAATAAAGTTCCCCTTCTGTCATTCATGAAATAAACTTAATGTTGTACATTGATATTTCATTCTACATTTCTTGACCTGCCCAAGCAACTTCACACTGCATGCTGAGACATGTGTTGATGTTACACCAGGTTTGCACCTGACGTCGGCATTCCATGCAAATTTGTGGTTACATTATTTTTTTGTAGGGGTGGGAAACAATTTTCTGGTGAAAATTTAATTGGCGATTACTGGAGCAAATAATTACATATCTTGCAGAAGTTACAAGGTGAATACAAAAAGAAGCACCAAGGGCGCGTGATTTCCGCTAGGTATTATTTGATAGCCACACAAAAACAAAATCGTCCGGCCCTTTCCAGAAAGCTGTGACACTTGTTTAGATGGAGCACGTGTGAATCTCAATTGGGGATTTCCCCATTGCATATTGATTTGGTTCTACCATTTTATGAAAGGTGAGTCCTTTGTACTATTATCCCAATTAATGTTTTATTTTTGTTGATTTATTGTCAAATCATTTTCAAAGCCTAAAGGTATATTAAAAGTTAGCTGACAATTACAACTCGTACATTAGGTCTAGCGGGAGATTTTTCCTACACTTATTGCGTTGCGTATCTATTGCTAGACTGACAGATCCCCTTTTTTTTGCTTTGGCTTTAATCTTCCTTGGGCGTGGCAACAACTACCGTAAAATACTGTGAGTGTGTACACTTGGTAGGCCTCCGATACAAGAGACAAATATTATTGATCATTGATGTTATTAATTCTGATAACATTTTCATTAAAAAAATCTATAATTTAAAGCATTGTTGAGGCTGTACAGACTGTACCAATTGCTTATGTAGAAGTTAGGTGTAGCCGGCGTGTAGTTAAGGCTTTCTAATGGGGATTTTGCGGTCAAAAGTACTTACGCAAGTGTACCAAAATTAGCGCCCCCCTAAAACGAGTGACGTAAGCGCCCGGGGCGCTAAATAGGTCGAATATGGTAGACCAAGAGCAGGGACCTGGGAAAATGTGTTCGTTCAAGTGGCACTACATCCAAGGTTTGATTCCATAGATAGTTAGTATGGACCCCCTACAGCATCACCCAGGTAGTTAGTGGAGTCAAATTGTGGTATCACTTTTTTGCTACAGCATGTTGTATACTAAACACTACTTATACCCATAAATTGCTCAAAGTTAAGGGGTGGGGGGTATCTTGAAAGGCAATTTCTCTTCTGTCAGTAGAGTAATACTCATTATTATGGTATCAATTTACAACTTACAAATACCTCCGATAGATTATATTAAATCCACGACTTTTCGATGTCTGAACAATGCGACATGGGGTCAAAGTTCATGATCAGTTCAGGAAAGAAGGATGGACACAAGATTGGGGATGATGTATAAAATCAAGAATGGTTTGGTTGGAATCGACCCAGACAAGTACCTCCATAGGGTAAGGGACTCAAGGACGAGAGCATCAAGAAGTTCTACTTTTCAAAGAATCACAACAACCAAGGATGTTTATCGTTACTCCTATTTCCCACGCACAATTCTGGATTGGAATAACCTAACCGACGAGACAATCTCAGCACCAAACATTGAAATATTTAGACAGAGACTTTGAGCTCAGTGCATTTTTTTTCCATATCACACACATTTCTCTTATTTTGCGGGTGCTTTTAATATCATGTTTTTGATCGGCTTTTAAGTTTTTGTTCTGATCCGTTTTGACCCATTAACATCATAGTTGGCGAATGTACGACCTAACAAGTTGAATCTGCCGACTTAACCTTATCCAGATCCAGATCTTTTACTAATTTCCCCTTATTTTGCAGGGAGATAACTTAATATGGAACGCTATAATTGGAATTTAGTTTTGAAAAATAAACTGACAGTGATTAAGAATAAATTTGACTGTGACTGTGGGTGCAGGAGTTCAGTGCCCCCCCTTCCGCAAAATGGACAAAGGTCCACTAATGTACAAAACTTTAGGTCCACAGAGGACCCAAAAGACGAACTTGGAATGAATTTAAATTTTGTGAATCTTATTATTTCTCCATTTTGTACATTTTAAGACTAGCTACATTAAATTTGGTTGACAAAAGGGGGCATGATGCACCCTAAATGCATAAGGGTCATTTTATAACCGACGATCGATTGGCAAATTCAACAAGAATGTATATTTTTCCATGCTGTAAGGTTTATGTATAATGGGCTTGGGCGGTAACATTAAAGGGGGATGGCCCGATTTAAGGATATGAAGTTTTCATCTTATTAGATTAGCCTTCACTCCAAAACCCCATCTGTAAAGTTTCGCGCCGGTATTTCAATCCGTTTTGATGGGAGAGATAAACACATGATTTTGTAAGCCCCATAGAGTACTGTGTAAAATTAATATTGGTCGACCAAAATAGGCACATTTTCGCTCATAACTTAAAAACCAAACGTCCTTTGGCTATAAGATTTCACAGGGTAAATGAGAAAAATAGTAGCTTTCTTCTGATACCAAAATGTTGACCAGTACTCATATGTTAGCCGGTAAATCTGGGGACGAGGCTATTAGCGATCGGGCCATGGACCTTTAAGCGTCTGCCATTGAGCTCATTGAATAAAGATATATTTGTCTTACTTTAGTTGCTTGAACTTCCCTGCATTAAATTGTGATTAATTAACTCTACTGCCTTAATCCAACAGCCAATTAACTTCTAACTTGGTAGGTTGATAGAGCATGATCAGGTCCAGTGCTATATACTTTCTAATAGCCTATGAATATTAATTAGCTTAAAGGCACTATCAGTGATTTGCTAAATCAGCAAATTGAAAAAAAATCATCAAAAATCAGGTTTTTGCATGTATGTAAACAAGTACAGGTATCCTAACATACCCTGCAAATGATAAGACCAGAAGCAACCTAATAAGGACAGAATCAGAGATTTTAGTCATTATTGTCCGAACGGACACTTACTACAACACCGTCTAAGGTGAAGTAAAAGAAAAAACATGTTTCTCGTCCCCGCCCGCTTCCTTTTTTGAGGCCGCCTCGATTTATTTGTTATTTTTTATTTTCAAAAAAATGAAAAAAATATCAATAAAAACAAAAATCCATCAGGAAATGAGTATTCTGTTTTCAAAGACTGATGACTGCCGAATTTTGCGCCTCCCCGAAAATGCAATTCTTGCTGCATAAGTCCTCCTAATCATTTTTCCCGACTTTGAATTCAGTCATGATATCATCCGAAAACGTAACATCTTTTAAAAATGACATCCCCAATGTTTTAAATGCAGTTAAATGGCCCAAACGCCCTGGGAATCTACACACGCTAGTGATGCTATGGGCGTTGCCATTGTTTTTTTTTTTGTAGAGCCCTCTTCTGTATTGCAGCACCATGCACCAGGCACTAGTACGATTTCGCTGTATTTTGTCCGTTTTTTTAGTCCCATAAGTGAAAAAAAACTGATGAGTATGGTTCAGAATATCTCGAGCGACTTTTAAAAAATACAGAAAATAGATTGAAAAAATAATAATTCGCCAGGAAAGTCCTTAGATATTTGACCAATAAATTTCTGAAATTTTATACATAATAACCCCACCTTTTGAATGATATTTTTCTCTTAAAATTGGCAAGAAACTTTACAAATCGGAATCAACATCAAGTGATTAAAAACCCGACTTTTATTCCCTACAACTTTCACTGATACCAGCATTTGATTTTATGCTGTTTCCATTGATATCCCTATTAAGTTTCTCAGTGGGCCATTATTATATTGTGTAAGAGACTGTTTTGTGATTCGTGATCGCGGCAGTAATTATCAACAACAACAAGCAGGGGGACAGGTAACTTCTAAGAGTTGTCTTTTTATTTTTTTCTGCACTTTTATATTGCAAACCTCTCTCTCAATATATTTCTTGTCTCCTCTTATAAATCTGAAGGCTAATAAAGATCCTTGCCTCTTATAAGCTCCTAGGTGACCACCTAACTGCGCTGCCCTATATGGTAGCTTTTTCAGGTTTGGATCCAAACATCCACTTAGCTTCCAGTGCCTTCCCTGCAGGCAGATTGGCTTATTGACTTCAAGAAACTGAAAAATGCACTTGATTGCCCTTCCCGTATTGCCTTGATGCCCTTTTACATTGCTATTGGCCTTCAATGCCCTTACAATTTGAAGCCAATTTTTATTTGCCCTTTACAAACTGCCTTGCCCCCCACGGTTCCTTATTTTGCACCATGGATATCGCGCCACACATCAATGCATGATACAATCGTAACGTGACGATTTACATAAATCGCTTCCGTTTATCTGTTGTTGACGACGATTAATGATTTTTAAGAATTTGCATATGAAACTCTGTCCAATTGAGAAGTGCTTCAGTTTGATACTTTTTATAGAAGTTTCTAACATCTAAAACATTAAGATGTGTTAAAACATGGTGCCTAACACTATAAAACATTGTAATATGTTCCGTTCTTGTGTGACCTTTTGTCTCGTTAGTTTGAGTCACGTGTCTAAGGTTAACACCTGGAGTTGACGAAAATCTTGAATGCCGGCCCGATCTTTGAAAAATAAAAATAATAAATATAAAAAGGCCCCTCCCCTCCTTTTTTCCTTTTTTTGAAAAAGCCCGGACGAGAAACATGTTTTTTTTTTACTTGGCATAATTGAATGGAGAATCAGAATCGTATTTTGAAACACTGCCGTTTCTTCCTTTTCTGTCAATCTACAGCTGGGGAAAAGTTAACTTATGAATTCTACAGACTTATCTTCACTTTGATATTCCTGCGGCAAATTTCAAATATTTTTCAAATCACTGATTACCCATTACTTTGAATAAAATGTATTAATTTGTGGATGTGCGTCATTTTCATTAAGATATCATACTCATTGCTCCCAATTAAAAACCTACTGATGGGAGGGCAACTTAATAAGTACCTTGTAATTCTTATTGACTTTTGTAATTGGTAATGGGAGAGATTCATCTAAACATAAGTGGGCATTATTTTTCGCTTTTGAAATGTCTTTAATTTATTATCTCTGGATAGGATTACAAGTCATATGTTCGGCGAAGAGAGAATAGAAACAACGAGAATGAAACAGAAGTAGTTAATCACACTGTAATAAACCAGTGCTATCTATCTACACCGACACACAAAGAGATAAGGGTCAATACTAAACTAATGTCACATTGATTCCAGTGCAACTAAATGGAATGGTTCATGTCAACCTTAAAGGTCCATGGCCCGATCGCTATTAGCTCGTCCCAGAAGCCCCAGATTTACCGGAAAGTGGTCAGTATTTGCGTATCAGAAGAAAGCCTATTTTCTCATATACCCTATGAAAAATCGTAGAGCCAAAGGATGGTTTGGGTCAAAGGTATAAGCGAAAATGTGCCCATTTTGGTCGACCAATATGAAGTTTACACAGTACTCTATGGGCTTCCAAAATCAGTTTTGGCTCTCGCTTCAAAACGGATTGAAAAATCGGCCACGCTATTTTAACAGATAGGTTTGGAGGAAGGGGCCCATCAATCTATCAGATAAAACTTCATATCCTAAAACGGGCCATCCCCTTGAATTCTTAAATTTTTGTTGTCGTTAGAAGTATCGTGTTCAATCTCAGTTAGAGGGGTGACATCACTGCCTGTGTTAAGTTTTACAACATAGAGACCACCACACATGTTAGCCTGGGAATTGCAGCATTGTGCAGCAATAAAGGTTGACGGATAATCCCAGGTCAAAATTCAGAACACTAACTGGTGTCAACTGTTTGTAACTGGTCTTCTTAAACTGAGTTCACTGGTCAGTACAGAACCTAGTTGAAAATTGTTCCATTTTCCGTCACAGAATAAACTGTTAAGTGGATTCAATGGATATTCAACTGGGGTCATCTGGATTCAAACGGTTCCAGTTGAAACCTGTTCAGATGGGATCAACTGGAATTTTGACCTGGGATCCAAATGCTAGAGCGGAATGCAGACTTGGCGGATTGACTACGCTTAAAGGTCCCAGGAAAAAAGGCAAATAGAATTGATGTGGTTTGTGTCAAGCTACAAGGGGGGCAAAGAAAGCATTCACTTTGGGGTTGGTGATGACCTCATTAGTGAAACTATTGATTCTCAGAGAGTAATAGAAAATTCAGGTGGACCGCGTGTGAATTATTCATGGACACTGACTAAAATCAATAGTTTCACTAATGATGTCATGGTAGGTAGTGTATTCTTTTTTCTGGCCCTGTTTATTGGAATGGAATGTTCCGTAAAGATTTGGCAACGGTTTATCATCTCATTTTCCTGGGACCTTTACTAAAGACCTAAACAGAGTATCAATGTAAGCACAAATTTATGTGAACTCACAAAATGACCCCCGGCAACCTTTAGTCTTTAGTTCTTGGATGACTCTTTATCTTAAGGAGGATGACCCAATTTAAGTATACAAACTTTTCATCTTGATAGAATATCCTTCACCCCCAAACCCCATCTGTAAAGTTTCGTGCCAATATTTCAACTCGTTTTGATGTGAGAGCTAAAAACATGATTTAGTAATCCCCATAGAGTACTGTGCAAAATTAATATTGGTCGATCAAAATGGGGCACATTTTCGCTCATAATATCTAAACCAAACATTCTTTAGTCCTAAGATTTCACAGGGTAAATGAGAAAAGTAGTAGCTTCCTTCAGATGCCAAATTTTGACCACTTCCAGTAAGATCTGGGGTTTCTGGGGATGAGGCTATTAGCATTTGGACCATGGTCCTTTAAAATGTCTGAACACCTGAAACAAGTAATTTGTCCCTCTATTGGTGACCTTAGTTTTCATTTAAAGGGATGCATTTAGCAATGCATAATCTCCTCTAGCTTGCCTAAATTATTGTTGATATTTCTATAATGCTTGAACTATATAAGTAAAAAAGATCTTTGATTTTACTTTGTTAACGTCTGCAGGCACGTATAGCATTTGAAATCCTGACCTATTTGGGTGCAATATTTATCATCTTCTCAGCCTTTAAGGAGATGTATCATTTAGGCCCAAGGACCTTCAAAGATCTCATGGTAAGTTGGATGTCATCAACTTTAGCTCATGACATAAAGGATGTATATGTTTTGACTAATATAATTTTACAATGAGTTAACCTTCCAAAGGGCTGTCTACGCTGACGTCACAGGGAAGTTATAGAGCGTCCATTTTGCGGTGGAGATTGCCATAGGTCGCTGTGTAAATTGGCGTAAAATGTGCCGTGTTTTTTATCTGAACGATAGCAGGAGACTGTAATGGTAGCCGCTACTTAGGAAATAACATGCACATTTTAGAATGCCTATTCGTTTCACTTGCATAGTAGAACAATCCAAAGAAATGGTCATAAAGGGTGCCAAACGCAAACGGCCTCGTAGAAACACATGTTTTGTTATCACCTCCGATGAACCAGGTCTGCGATGACTAAGATTCGGATTTATTAGACGGTACGCGCAGTGTTGTGTGTGGCGGAGTGATACTGCGAAACGAGGGCCGATGATAAAGGCTAGCACCGGCAAGTGACCTGGATGAGTAGACAGCCCTATGACCTCACTTGGAGCCAGGATGTAATGTGAATGAATGTACAAACAAGATGCAGCCATTTTGTCATATTTTTATTTGCATTCAGGGTCTGCATGAAATGAAATATGGCAATAGGAATTAAACTCATAACTCTAACAAGGCAGGCCGTATTGTGAGCACTTAACAAATAACCACCATGTACACACTTTCATCCCCACTGTTAATGGTAAAACATTAACTTAAATTTGGAGTCTGAGATTAACATGGTTTTGAGTGAAATGGAGGTGGCTGTTTTCTTTTTCTGAAAGGTTCAAGTCATTATTCCACCTTAGTTTAAAAATAACATGATCTATCTGTATTGATGAAGCAAGACTCCTGGTTTGAGAAGCAGTTGGTAAAGATGATTAAAAGTTTGCTTATTTCCATTGGGGTCCATGAAAAGACAGAGGCACCTATGAGCAAGGACGATATATACAACCCAATAAAACTAAATTATTAACCATGGATCTAGACAAATTCAGCTGCCTCCTGGCTCAAAGCAACACTGGCAATTTGTGTTGCAATTTCAGCTTCTCCAGATAATATGTGTGGGCTTATGTATTGCCCCCCCACAATGGCTTATGTTATACCGCAGATGGGTGGACGTATGGGCAGAAGAGTGGATGGTCAGATTGGCAGGCGGATGGGCAGCAAACAAAAGCCATTAATGAACCCACTCTACAGACTATACCGATTACTCAATGAACTTATAACATGGCACAGTGATAGAACATTGGTTCATGTGCTGAATACTTTTTGCCAGTGTTATGAATATTCATGAGCCCATTTGCATATTTTCAATAAAATGTGATTAACCACAGTTGTAGTGCCATCTTAATTATGGACTGCGTAATTCTTGTGCTTAACTTGTCTCAAAATGTTTCCCCTTTCCTTGAAAACATCATGATATAACATGGAGAAGTGCATCCGTGTTGTGAAGTTCTGTACCATGAACCCATGAAATGGTCAAAAGTACTATGAGTTAAACAAATGTTCATATGCGAGCATTCCTATTTGTTTCTTTTTACAGATGGGAGCACCAGCTAAAGCCATCTTTCTGTGTTCATGTTTCTTTGTGATCATTGCTGCTGTTGGGCGTATACCGCCATGTTCACCATACTATTAAGACGTTGCCGTTATTTTGGCAATCCTCACAACTTGTCCGTATTTCTTGTTTTTTCTTAGGTAAGTCAATTTAAAGCAATTCTGAATGGGGGTATGTTCATGGATTAAATCAACCGTGGCATGCACAGGATATCAGAGGTGGTGAGGCCAGTTACTTGTGATTCCCTGACTGGTGACATAGTCTTTACCATTTTTCCTGCACACTAGGAGATGCTAATGTTTTAGCTGATATGGCTCTCAAATGTCTTGGGTGTCATGGTATACAGAAGAGACTACATTCACCCAATGGTGTTTTTGTGTCGTCTGCAGAATTGGGCTTAAGGCACATAGGGATTATCTGGTCGTATGTCTGTTTATCATTTAGTAGACATGAATGGTGAATGCTGATTGGATAATGTCCCAATTAATATTTTCCCGTATTACCAGAGTAATTTTTCATTACTCACTGGATATGAGCCCGTATTACGTAATCTTACACCAAGTATCAAGTCCCTACTTACATGCATTCAAATCTATAGATGCAATGATCTTGCGCATCTGTGGAAGAGACTGTTTTTTTGGGTCCAGCACCCTCTGAAGGGCACAATCCAACATGGCCCTTTTTGCAACACAATGTCGTGTAACGCTGCTGGCAATCCCAAACAATATTTCTACTTGATACATTTTCCCTGTGTTTTTCATGTACAAAAGCATTTTTGAAGTTCTCCTGTGAGTTTTGGAGGAATAGTTTAGGACTAGTGACCTCTGTGATGTCTTTCAAAGAGGTAAGATAGGGCTTGTTCTGTAGCCTCCTACTATAGTGGCACACTGTGCTGGCTGCAGAATTCAACACAGTGCACTGCATATCATAGTGTAGACTACTGTGCCCATGACATCTTGGTCTAGGACTGCCTTGTTGAGCATTGGCACCTAACCTGTAGCAAGGCCGACTATGATGCACTGAGTTTATGTTGCTGTTCAGTTACGTCGCACTTGTGATTTGTACTTTTGGTGACCTCATGTGACCTTGGTGACCTCATGCGGCCTTTGGCCCCATTCACAAACCGCGATGGCAGACGACACTCGCGGTCTGGGGAGATTAACTCTATATAGCTTTTCTTTGTCATAGCAATAATTCTTAAACACTTGAGATTGTTTATACAATTTAATTGGTTCCTAGCCGTGTGATGTGAGATGATCTCACACAGTACAGCACTACGTCGTACGCGTCAATGCAATATGCAAAGGTACTGCTTAGCCCAATCAAAGGCGCATATTAACAATGCACTGCCATTGATTTAACCCTTTCCCCGGAACTCTGCTAGGCAAATTCATGGGCCTCACACACCAGGGATTTTAGGGATAAAGATTGGCAATTACTAACCTCCCGTCGGCAAACGTGTGCTCAGACGAGCTGATATCAGGTTGCAGTTTCATTGAAAAATGGCCTCGAGGCGAGATACTCTGGCTAGAAATCTAGGGCAGGCTGCGGTCAGAATTGCTGTCTTGCTAGCTTTGAGTAATGGTTCAACTTCACTGTGCTAAAACAATGGAACCGTTGAAGCGAATCTGGGCTAGAAGTAGCCCAAAGTCTGGGAACGCATTGAAAAGCTCAGGTAGTTATAGTCTGATATATATGGATAACATAATTTTAGTAATATGTTAATAACAGCTTCTTATTTTGAATAAAAGTGTTAATGGGAATAAAGATATTGTTTTTAGCCTCCGCTGGGTGTCTATAATGTCATATCACATGGGCTACAACACAACTCATCATTTTACTCAAAATAATGCTGTCGCCTGTGTGATATGACACAATAGATACAAGGCAGAAACAATACCTTTATTCTCTTAACATCAATGCCCTGGTGCAACTTGCCCAAAACCCTGCACTATTTGCAATTAAAACACAAGGGAAATAAGATACCAACGGTATGACTTGGCAAATGATGTGTCTGCTTCATTTGTTTCTTATTACAGGGCATTCAGGCTTGTTGGTCCATTTATCTTTATGATCTACAAGATGATCCACGGAGACCTGCTGAAATTCTTAGCAATTTATATGATATTCCTCATTGGATTTTCTCAAGGTAGGTTAGAATCATAGAAGAGAGTTTGAGGAAAATATTCAGTTTTTATATCTAATAAACCATACATATATTCACTGTGTTTCTGTCCAAAACTTAACTGAAGAAAAACAGACCCAATTTCCTATTGATATTTAATTTTAACTGTGGGGTGGAGTGGGAAGCCTTGGATCCCCAAACGCCTATTTGGTGATAGTTATCTAGTAAATAAGAAAGGTCCAATGGATGGATTGTGTTAAAAATAACAAAATATGTGACCATAATGTTTTTGTGGGTTGCCAGCATAGCTGGTAGGACCACTTAGCAATCTGTGTGTATATGTGTCACTAAAATGTTATTTGACCTCAATTGAAAAGTTGAAATTCAATTGGAACCAAACTTGTGTCTTAGGTGCAACATGGGATCCCTGATATGTTGTTGAGGTCAAAGGTCATGTGCCAAGGTCAAAGATCATGTGAGGTCAAGTTGAAAGATAAGCTAAAAATGTAAAATTTACCTCCATTGAAAAGTTGAAGTTCAAACTTGAGTCAGAGGTGCAACATGGGAGCCTCATTTGTTCATGAGGTCCAATGGCGGATCCAGGATTTGAAAAATGTCAAAATTACCGGGGGCTGAAAGGCTGTAATTGGTCCAAAATAGCTCAAAATGGGCTGATTTTGCAAGAATTGCAGAATACTGGGGGGCGCGCACCCCCTCTGCCCACCCCCCCAATCTGCGCCTGAGGTCAAAGGTCATGTGACGTCAAGTTGTAAGATAGGCTATAGTCAGGGACAGAATAAGGCGACCGATTGCGCATCTGACGTAATTTGACGGTGCAGAACAAATGTCGACCGTGATGAATAATCCGTGAACATTTAGAGCTTATTGAAACAGAAAGTTTACTTACTTGAATTATTGTATCCGTGCGTCAAAAACCCGACTCAAAAAGGGAATGTTTTGACATTTTAAATCATGTTTTGTTCGAACATGCCCCGCCCATACTACACATTCAAACCAATCACAGTCATCGTTGTTACCTTTTAAATGGATGTTGGTCTTAGCTTTGAAACAAGCCTCATATTTTTAGGGGGAGGGCTGGCCAGCTGATCAAAACCACAAATGATGGAAGCTCATTTGGATGACATACTTGCAAAACTGTTCCAGTACTGGTAGCACCATCAAATAAGTACACTTTGAATGAACAACCCACTTTTGTGGCTAATTCTTATTCAGTGGGTGTGGTTTATCATGAAATTTGATTGGTTTGGGTCAAAGCTCCGCCCATCCACTACTGGGTAATGGATGGATAGTGTGTTCACCAATTACTTGGTGAGGTCGAATATATGACATGCGCAAACAGCACGCTTATACTGCGTCGTGCATGTCACGTTGGTACGCAAATGGAATTTACACAGCGTGACGATTATTACGCGATGACATTGGTTCCTTGGATTGATACATTTGTTATCAAGAGGGGTGCAATTATTTAATTTAATAAAAAAGAATGATGTAACAGTATTTTTGACATGTCGATAAAAAGCAACAATTACACAATACTAAATAAGAATGAGAATAAAAGACGAGATTTTTTTGGCCATCTTAGATGGTGTCATAATGGATGGGCACCCAATATTTTAAGTGGTGGGTGCGCCATGATAAAATATTGGGTTTCCATCCATTATGACACCATCTAAAATGGCCAAAACAAAAAAGTCTTCTTTTATTCTCTACTTACAATGCACCTGTAGTGAATGCCAACTTTACAAATACTCTTATGGCACTCATTTAAAAGTGCAGGGATGCCAGTTTTTCCTGGAATGAAGGAATTTCTTCCCTTTGTTAGTCAAAATTTCCGCACTTTTACTATTTCAGCCAATTTTGATCATTTTAGCCTAATTCGTGCACTTTTCCTTCCCACATGCAAATGTCACTGATCCCTGAAAAGGATACCTAAATGAGAAGTATGACGATGCTCTCTGTACTTTCTGTTATATTTCAGTATGCATATAGTTCTTCCTAGGCTATGTTGGAGAATTGAGTTTGCGATGCCATCATCCGGTATGTTTGTCATGTCACTAGGGGAATTCGGAGAGATATACGACACCTATGGCACTATACGAGGTATCCTAACATGGCTAAGGTAAGTGAAACAATTTGTACACAAATGTGATTTGATTAAGCTAAATGCGTAGTTTATTAATTTGATTTGAGATAGAACCCGTTATAGCATTCATCTTCATTTGTAAATTGTAATAACCCAAGCAACAATTAATCACCATAAGTCTCCTTAAACTTCATCTACAGTATACAATATTTTCCTAAGTGAGGGTCATGGGAAAGAATAACAAAGGCCATGGTTAAAGAAATACCCTACTTAGAGGTACTCACCTAGGCTGGTATTCTCAAACAGGGAGTCTAATTTAATGACCTGGGTTAATCTACATAAGAACTTTTTTGGGCCGCCAGCTATGACTGGAGGACCACTTAGCATCCGTGTGCATGTGTCATGTGTGTGGTGTGTGTGTCACTAAAAGTATAGCCTCGGAGGTAGCAGACATTGTAACACATCTCAAGTTACAAAAGTTGAGTGATTAAATAGTGACAGACTGAGGAACCCCTGAAAACATAATTCTTAAGAGCACTATCAGTGATTTGAAAAAAAATTTTAAATTTGCAGGAATAGCTTCAAAGTGGAAGGAGAGCTGTAGAATTCTCATAAGTACCTTTCCAGCTGTAGAATGACAGAAAAGGAAGAAAACGGCAGTGTTCAAAGAAACGATTCTCCATTCAATTACGTGTTGTAGTTAAGTGTCCGAACGGACAGTAAGATTTGCTAAATCTCCGATCGTCCTTATTAGGTTGCAGGCGGTGGCGGCCAAGCTCATTAAGTATAGCAATTCCCAAAATGTCAAAAGGAAATTACAGCAATACGGAGTGCAACCACAAACCCAATTTGGGTGCTTTGATGTTTGTCGGTCATGGGTGTTCCCAGACCACATAGGACCCGTCTGTGCGTTATTAATACAAAACAAGTCAGAAATAACCCTTCTAGTGGAGTGATTTCTTCAACTTCCAACGGTTTTGGAATAAGAAAATATTCGTGACAACATATAAAAAAATCAGAAATTTCGTCAAGTTCGCTTATACGTGTTAAACCAATGCGACGTCTGAAATTGGATTTCTTGGCCGCCCTCCCTGTTAGGTTGCTTCTGAGTCTTATCATTTGCAGGTATGTTAGGGTACCTGAACTTGTACGTTACATGCAAAAAATCTGATTTTTGATGATTTTTTCGATTTGCTGATTTAGCAAATCACTGATAGTGTCTTTAAGTGCTACATGTGGTGCCTTAAGGAGAGGGGGCCAAGACAAAGTTTGTACAGGGGTCAAATTTTTAAATTGATCCAATCGTGCTGAAAAGTATACCATGTTATTTGTCTAACCACACAAATGCTTGCTTAAGAAAGTAGGGGGGAAACAAGGTCAAGCCCCATTGAAAGCAATGGACGTTGACCTTCTGTGCCTCCTGCATCGGTAACTAAGTATTTTAGACAGTCAAAACTATTCCTGATTTTAATCCTATGAACTCCATCAATAATTTGAACCATTTTTTATCTAAATCGGAGCAACTTTAAAATTTGACCCCTGTACAACTGAAATTGACCCTTTTTATTGATTTTTGCTATTTTTAGCCTATAACTTTACGTTGTAGATAGTACAAACTATACCTTTACTGAATCCTTGTGGTTAGACAAATAGCATGGTATACTTTTCAACATGATTGGATCAATTTAAAAATTTGACCCCTTTACAAACTTTGTCTTGGCACCCTCTCCTTAAGACACCATTTGCTGCACTTAAGAAACACGTTTCAGGGGTCCCTGTCAGTCTGTCAACATATTTAATCACTCAAACCTTTTGTACTTGAGATGTGTTACAAATGTTTGCTAGCTCCAGGGTTATTAAGTTTTTTAAAAATTGTGTTAAGTTTTTTTTTAAAATTGCACTCAATTGAAAAGTTAAAGTTCAATTGGAGCCAAACTTGTGTCATAGGTGCACCATGGGATCCTCATATGTTGATGAGGTCAAAGGTCATGTGCCAAGGTCAAAGGTCATGTGAAATAGGCTAAAAATGTAAAATGAACCTCAATTGAAAAATTGAGGTTCAATTGGAACCAAACTTTTGTCATAGGTGCACCAAGGGATCCCTCATATGTTGATGAGGTCAAAGGTCATATGCCAAGGTTAAAGGTCATGGAGCGGCCCACAGCTTATATTCTTTTAATATAGCGAGCGCGAAAGCCGAGAACCGCGAAATTCTAGTTTCTTTCAGTGATACTCTGAAAATGTAATTTAACAGCTGGGTGAGAATATTTCTCATGGATGGATCATTCTAACCTATCCACAAGGAATTTTCTCACCTGTTACGTCACACTTTCAGAGTATGTTGAAAGAAAGAGTTTCACCCATGAAGGAATAACACTGGTTTAAAAGTACTAGCTGTTAGTCCGTATAGTACAGGTTTAAAGTTAGACCTTGTCTAAGTCAAATTAGCTTTTTTCCAAAATTAAGTAATTCACATTTTCTTTATAAAGTAACTACCAGATTTCAAAGATTAAAATGCAAATGCCCAAATAAATACAAAATACCTCCTGTCTTTTCTGGTGGTACTAAATTAAACTTAGACAAGGTCTAACTCTTTTGTGTATAATGGACCTATTTATATCTCCAAACAAACATCTCAATTAAATGGTTTTTAATTATTATTTTACTAATCACAGCTATGGTATATTTGGTTTTCTTTTCAGGCTTTATTCTTTGTTTACATGGTGTTAGTAACTCTTCTGCTTGTTAATATGTTGATTGCTATGATGGGTAATACATTCAGTACCATAGCAAGTACAGAAAAGGAATGGCAGAGACAGGTAAGATACCATTGAGGGGATTATGTATACTGGCCTGAACTAAGGAGTGACGTCATAGCTTTCACGCAGTGTTAAACGTGCAAATCACAGTAAGCCACAACTGTAATTGCGCGCGTAGCGTACAATGTCAGCGTATGCAATACGCATACACAATAGTTGCGGGAAAACTATGACATCACTCTTTAGTTCAGGCCGGACAAAGTATATATATAACAAGTTGTACCTGCATGAAAGTATGTCTGGGCTTGTGTTCAAGCAGACTCATACAGAATACTGCTTACCTTTAACATCCGATGTTGGATGTACAAATTGCATATGTCTTGGTACAGATGCAGAACCTCCAAAATACACACATATATCATTACCCGGTCCCTAACCGTGACGTCAGCGATAGCCGACGTCACCCATACCCACAATTCCAACTTCCTCTTTCGTCTTGGGATTCCACAAGATACGGTAGTGTTTATAGCTAAGCTCCCGTTTTTTGTTTGAATTTTACAGATATTTAACCACTAGGTGGTTTCAGAACTCAGTATTTGTCTATCTTATGATGTTGTAACACCCTAGGTTCGTTTTTACATCTTTTAGGTAGAACAGAAACGTTATTTTGGCAAGTTTTTCGGCGTTTCTGTTACAGGTTTTTCGACTGTCGAATTCTGACCCGTGTAATTCTGTATCCCAATAGGTGGGTAGGTGATCGCTTGTGTGGAAAGGTCAGCGGACTTTCTTGTGGTTGATCACCTTCCCTGCACACAATTATCTTGTTCACTGACGTGTTTAATCATGTATTGTGTTCTTTGAATGTAGTCAGACAGAGGATTTCAATGTAACTTAATCGACCGTTTCTTTTGACTCGCAGTTCTGGATTACGATCTGATACTGTAGACTAATCTTCATTGACTGCATCGTTTATTGATTCTGTCTTTTATTCTATTGTTAACCTCGCTTTTGAGTGTGTTTAATCTAACTTGCTAGGGTAGTCGCTGCATGGGTGTATCCTCCTGACATACCATTTGGGTTTTCATATACCAGGTATTTACCCATTCGGTAGTTGGGTTGGCTTAACTATGTCCCACCCGTGTACCTCGTGTCCGTCCATAATTTCTGTTTGGGACCCACATCCTCTCTGCTATGATCACCGTTCTTGCTCTAGAGAGAATCGGTGCGTCTCGATGTGTATTGGTCTGGCCGAAACACATTTCGATGCACTGGAGCGGGCTTCCTCGCGGGAATTACGGCCCCCCGTTCCCCCGGCTACTGTGACCGTTGCGGTAGCTGGGGGAGCGGGAGGTTCCACTGGAAGGGTCCCTCAGAGGGACGCTACTAGTGGTGCAACTTCCCAAACTCGGCTAGCGAGTGACCCGCACCAGGTTGGGGTCTCTCGATTAGCGGGGTACCCACCCACCACGGACACGCTGGCCGGCCAGGCTACGAGGCCGGCGTGTCATCAGGTGTATTCTGTCGCTACTACTACGTTCACCACCGGGGCGTTTAGCAGTGCTTGGCAGTCTTTCTCCCGGCTTCTGTGACAGTTGCGGTAGCTGGGGGAGCGGGAAGTTTCGCTGGAAGGGTCCCTCAACGGGGACGCTACTGGTGCAACTTCCCATGCTCTGCTAGCGAGTGACCCGCACCAGGTTGGGGTCTCTCGATTAGCGGGGTACCCATCCGCCACGGACACGCTGGCCGGCCAGGCTATGTAGCCGGTGTGTCATCGGGTGTGCTCTGCCAATGCTGCTACGCTCACCGGGGCGTTTAGCGGTGCTTGGCAGTCAGGTCAACTGCAGGTTGGGGCTCGCAACGGCCTCGTTACCTCAGTGCCGGTCTCGGTCCTCCCTACCATAAGCTCTGCAGTGGAGTTTTCGGCCGGGAGGAACGCGACGGGTAATCCACCTGTTCCTGGTCCTTGGCCTAATCCCCGAGGGATTATGCCTACAATGGGCCATTCAATCGGGGGATTTCCGGTCGATAATTCCTTCAATGCCATCTCTCAGGCAATGAATGTTCAATCAGTTGATCCTAATCGCCTTCCCTTTGGGCATTCACGAGGGTTGAGACCTAGCACGACTGGGATACCGTGCGGCATCCCTCCCTGTACACTATGCCTCCGAACCACAATGTTTCGGTTCGGGCGCACTCCCTGGTCCGGCCGGCATCGCGGGCGGGGTTCCTATGGCCAATTGGTCTGGCCTTTAGGTACCCCCGCCTGGCGGGTTACACCAGGGCCTAATAGGCCTAATGTTAGCAGTCATGACCAGGTCAACCCTGCTTTCACGGTCGCGTCTAGTGCCGTTACTACTGCTGCATCCCAACAGTCGACACTCGGAGCTGCTCCAGCGTTGTCGCAATCTTCTATCACATCGTCACGTTCACCTATTTCTAACTCAGGGTCTGATGGCGAGGATGACGACGGAGATTATGGGACTATCGAGGATGAGATCGGTGATGAACGCAGCGTTCTCGCGCCTTCTCAACAGTCTGCAGCGGGTAAACCTTCAGTTCCGTCCACTTTCCCCGCAGATGCGCCGGACATCATCGTAGCTATGGCCTCTTATATGAAGCTGTAGCTTGCTGACGGTGCACCAGGGGAGCCTTCGGGGGGTCTGCGCCTGGGTGGCTTGGGTACGAAGCCATTTCCACCCGCCTTCGCTCCTCCTGGGCCGGCGGAGCTCCATCAGGCTTGGCAAGTGCTTGACATTGCTGAGAGACCGTGGGCCTCGCTTTCCGCGCGTGGTATCAACAAAGTCTTGCGTGTCTCGCCTTAGGATTACTCCAAGTTACTGAAGGTACTTACTCTGGATGAGATATTGCCAGACATCTCCCGAAGACTGGTTCTAAATCTCACCCAGGAGGTTTCTCCCTTTTGGGGGGAGGAGCTTGGGCTAGTCTATTCCCATGTGCGCGGACTTCGATTGGCTTGCCTGCTGTGCTCCACGCTCCCAGCACCAACTAACTCCAACTACTCGTGACTTAGTGTAGTGGGGAGTCGAGCTCTGGGTCGTCGCCCTTCGGGTCGGTGTCGCTGGCGCAGCTAGCTAGGCACCAGCCTGAGGGGTCGATGGCCCTAAGCGATGCGGCTCGGGCGGCTGGCGCGCGAGAATGCATGCAGCTAGCTTCTCTTCAATCGGACCTTTATCGTGATCTCTCGGATTTGCTTTTAGGATCTCTCTGGCTTCCACTATCCTCTTTTGTGGCGATTTAGCGGCGTTGCTGAGCAGGCTGCAACTCGGCCTCACATTGAGCGCACGCTTCAAAAGAATCTGACCGCAACTCACTTCTAGGGGAAGCCTAGCCAAAGCAGTCTTTCGCACTAAGGCCAATCTTCAGCTCCCTCTACTGCGACCTCCACCTCTGTCACTGATCAGACTGTGAACAGCTGCTGGCGGGTCCTTCTGGTTCTAAACCCTTCAAGAGACCGAAGGGAGTAAGACCGGGAAGGTTTGACGGGGCGTCGGCCGCATTCCAGTCCCACGACTCGGGCACCTTCCGCCGGGGATATCCCCCGTGGCGGGCCGTTACTCTAATTACTCCCGAGGTGGGATCCCCGGTGCAGTTTGGGCGTATTGACTCTATGCTACCATAACCGCTTGGAGTACAACCGCGCCTCGTCACTTGCAGCTCAGGGATACAGTTCTTTCTTCCCTCCGATCCGGAGAAGCGAGGCCCTGCTATGATGATAGCCGAGTTCAGAGCAAGAGGCAATCGACCCCGTCTTCCCTCCCTTCGTGGCGGGCTTTTGGTCCACGGTTTTTCCTGGCACCAAGGAGGACGGGCGATTGGCAGCCAATCAACTTCAAGCCGCTCAATGCGTTTCATCCGTCCCGTGAGGTTTTCGGGATGCAAGCGTTAGCCTCCGTTCTGCGTTGCCCAATCAAAGGGTCTTTTGGGCACCGTCTCTGGATCTCAGGGACGCCTACCTGCATGGTCCCATTCACCCGCCATCATAATGTGGCTTTCGGTTTCGTCGGGTGAAAGGGCAGGCTTTCAATTTCGCTGCCCTCCCGAGGTGCTTAATCTGCGCCATCAGGGGGGTCAGCCTGGTGGCGAGGCATATTGCCGTGTGACAAATATCCTGGCGGATGATCGCTCGGATTTCCATCCGTCGATAGATCTCTTTGCCTCGCAAGCCAATCGTCGGCTTCCGGTGTATTGCGCCCTGTTCAGCGACCCGGGTGCGTTCGCCATTGACGCTCTGTCCATCACAGTTGGGACTGATGATTGCCTTATACGCTTTCCCCCTGATCTCCCTCATCCCTCCCGAGGGCAGTCCCAGGTCTCGGAGGAGGACTGCAAACGTCATTCTGATAGCCCCATTCTGGCCCCATCTCCTCTGGTTGGGGCTGCCTCTGTTTACCTCCTCATGGGGGTCCCCCGCTGTTACCTCAGGTACCGGATCTTCTCAGGCAGCCGGGGCCCGGGGGTGTCCACCTGGATGGAGCATCTGAAGCTGACTGCTTGGCCCTGTCCGGCAACGTTGCCGGGAGGAGGGCCGTTATAGGGGAAGCCCTTCCGATCTCACTACCAAGGTAGGAGGGCCTTCGACCCGCTGACTACTCTGCGCGTCCGCCCCTACTTCAGGTGTTCCGGGCGAGAGCTATTTCTCCGACCCGAGCCCGAGTAGGGCAAATAGCAGCAGTTTTCTTACAGAACGATTTGAGTCAGGACTAGAACAGCGGCAGGTCCGCAACTACAAATCGGTCAATTCCAGTGAGTCCATTCATCATCGCAGTTTCGTGGATGCCTCCAGGCTCTACGACTGTAATTCTATACGACTGTTGCTGGAAGGCATGTTTAATTCACGTCCTCAGCGTTCGTTCCTTCCAATCCACACCACCGTGGCCCTTTCCTCCCGTGGCTGGAGTTCTGGGAAATCTCCGTTCCGAACCATTCGAAAGACGCGTCTCTGATGATCCTCATTCGTAAAGCTGTTGTTTCCGTTGGTCGTGACTTCCGGGCGTCGTTGTTCGAAACTGCAACGCCCCTTGCTGTCGGTGATTGCCTCGCCTCTCCATCTCAGGAGTTACTATTCATTTCTTTCTGTCCGGACTTCTTGCCAAAAATGAATGTATCACCTTCTCGCCTCTTCCTATACCTTCCCAATATATCTAAGGCAGCATTAGTTTGGGTTCAGTAGGGTTTGGTGGCCCGGTATGGCGCTCAGGTGTTATGTGTCAGGAGAACGCGCGTCCTTAGGGGCCCCACTCAACAGCTCTTCGATACCTCCCACAGCCCCTCACGGGGCAGCGGCGAAGGCTACCTAGCATGTTGGGTTGTTGCTGTTATTCAGGCTTCCTCTGGCGGTTACTGGGAACGCCTCGGTCTCCGCCCATATTTTCCGGCGCGTGTTCGAGTTTCTTGGCGTTCCAGCCGCGGGGTTTTCCTTGCGCGAATTGTCGCGACAGTCTCGTGGCCTCTGCAACAACGCTTTTAACGTCAGTGTACCTTCGAACGTGGAACCCATCGTGTGAGCAGTCGCTAGGGCAGTGCTGCAGCGCCGGACCCTGCCAGTGTTGAAGTTGAGTACTTTTGTCCGGTACGTGTTTGGGATACAACCTGGCCGCGAATCTTCTGGTCCTTCGGGGGGACATGAGGATTCGCGCCCGGTAGTATTCCCTTTTTTTTATCATTCCTACTCGGTCTTTGGCTTTTTCTCATAGACCAATTCCTGCTTGCAATCTTGCACCCCTCTGTCTACCTCTGTCTACCTGTGCTAGACTGGGTGATGTTGATGCAATTTGTACATCCAACACGGATGTTAACGGTAAGCAGTAATTCTGTATGAGTCTGAAAAAAACAATGGTGTTTTTATGACTCATAAGAATAGCCTGCTTTACCTTAATCCGTGTTGGATGTTCCCTCGCCCGTCCCGCCCCCTGCCAAGATTGTGCATTTTGTGGAGGGTACGACTAAAGAGGAATTGGCATTGTGGGTATGGGTGGTCCACCCTAACGCTGACGTCACCGTTAGGGACCGGGTAATGATCTATGTGTGTATTTTGGAGGGTTTGCATCTGTACCAAGACCCTATGTCAATTTTGTACATCCAACATCAGATAAAGGTAAGCATTCTAATTCTTATGGAGTCATAAAAACACCATTGTTTTTTGTCAAACTTGAAATTTCTTGGGTCAGTGGGCTTCGTTGGGGTTACTTTCAGGTTGTCAGATATAGCCCTGTTTATAGGTTCCAGAACTTGAGCCAGAACATGTACACAACGGACACCATCTGTGCACTGAAAGTATCAAACTGAGGCATTAACTCCAATTGTTGCACCAACCTCGGTAACGTGCCACCATAGACACTTGGCATGTCAGTAGGTTAAAGTCAAAGGTCATTTGTCATTTTGTACATAGTGGAAAAAATGTGAACCGTGAACGCAAGCGACAGTAAGAGTTTGAGCCCACCTGTTTCAATCTTTTCTGATTGTGTTTTGTTATTATGAAAAGGACTTATGTTGCTTTATGACAGGCCACTGTGTTTAATTTGTCCATGTACAAAAAAAAAAATCATTTGTTTTTGCAGAGTAAATTGACTTTTGCATGTAAGGCAAAGAACACATCCCAAAAAGTTTAACATGTCAGAAAATATACAAATTTGAACTTTTTGGGTAAGTTGGTAGGGGCGAGACACAAATCACAAAATGCCCCTTCATTTTACCCAAACAATTAATTGAAGAGACACTGGCACATTTGGAAAAGAGTGCACTCTCTTCAGATTTTAACATTGATATTTTTTGCATCAGCCCTCCCTGAAATGATTAAGCCCAACAGTGCCCCTTATGGGTAAACGGATTATTTTATAAGAAAACTAACTCCGAGTGGTTTTATTCAGCAGACCATGGATTCATATCATTAAACACAGACAGCTCACCAGAGTTGTTCCCTCACTCCCATCTTGTGGTTTGTACTGATTTGTGACCTTGCGGCCAAATATCAATGATTACGAGTCTGTAATCATGTAATAGACACCTATGGCAAATCCAAAAATTAGCTCAAATTTACTAGATGTCTTTAGCCTCTTATAATCAAGGCTCCTGCATTTTTATGATACGCATATATGATATTTTTGTGTGTAAAATATATCTTCATTCTTCAAGGTCCTAGGCATCATTTGAGAGCAAAATTGAAGAAAATTTATATTGTTGAAATGTGCCAGTATTGGTTTAAGCTCATCAAGCTTTGCACGATTACACATTAGTCTTTGCTTATTATTTTTGCAAACCCCTCATTTAGGTACTCTATACATCCATAACATAGGGAAATAAATAAAGTGACAGGACGATGATTTTTTAGGATACACATTTCTCTCAATTGCATAGATCGGTAGTAGACCACCTACGAGAAGTATGAAGTTTATGAACAAACAAGTACAAAAAAGAAAAACACCAAAACCTTGTTTTTAAATTGCCTGATATCGCAATCGTTCCCATAGAAAACCAGGAGCTTTTACTTTCTGTCGGGCACGACCGAAAGTACTAACATCATTCATCTTATACTAAAGACGGCATATTGGGCTAATTCACTTCAGGTTGATCTATACATGGTATAAGCTTCCAAAATATGCAAAAAACCGGGGTTCCACAGAAAATTGGGGGTGCTGTTTTCTGGAAATCTCTAATGTCTCTTAACTGTTCTCACATTTCACCTATCATTCTGAAAGGGAAACCTGTGCTTCTCTGACATTTCAGCCGTACTATGACTCATAGGACACTTTTGTAGTGCAGAAAAAGAGAAAATAGTCACCGTAGATGTTTTCTTTGAAAAAAGGCATGTGAAAATCAGTGATTGAGGTTGTTGACCTTTGTTGTTTTATTCAAGTCAGAAAGTTAGTTAATGAGAATCAGACATCAATTTAATTTATTCCTTCTATGCTATTAAAAGTACTTAACTGTAAGTGCCATACCTAAATATTATTACCATAATAACTGTCATGTATATTGGTTTACCTGTGAAGTACATTGAATGTAATCAGACAGCATCCTCACCAAGAATTTACCTCCCTACTTAATGGACACGATGAGTATCTCCCAATGAGTGTGCAACTTCCATGCTGAGAAGTGTATCTTAGTTGTTCCTAGCAACAACGTACAGTTGCCTAGTGATGGAGCGTTAAAGGCACTACAGTGATTGGCTCAATCAGAAAAATCGAAGAAAAAAAAATCATCAAAAATCAGGAGTTTTGCATTTTTGTAACCAAGTATAGGTATCATAATTTAACCGTGCACAAGGATAAGTGTAAAAGCAACCTTAAAAGACAAATAAGGGTATTTTAGTCACTACGGTCCATACGGACACTTACACAACAAGAAGTGAAGGGGATTTATATCTAAACACGCTCTTTTTCTTACTTTTGCTGTCATTTTCAGTGGGAAATATACCTTACGAAAGTCCTACAGTCTTATCCTTCACTTAATCTATCCTGCAAAATTTCAAATATATTTATAGTCAGGTGAATCAATGATAGTTTCTTTAAGGTGCTGCACTGAGAGATTTCCACATATCAGGTGGCCTAAAAAAAAAAAAATCGAAAGTTACTGTTTTTGCCTGATGTAAAGTTTCCATCAAAAATATCCCATTGAAAGGATTAAGTGAGAAATGGTTTCTTTGATACAAAAATGTGAAATTTGCTATTTATTTAGGAGCAATACCCAATTCAGCCTAGTTTTATTGAAATGTAAGCAAATCAAAATCGTTCCTTTTCTTTTATGACATTTCTGCGCCAAATGAACAAGGTAAAAACATTTATGAGGGGTTATGATATTAAAGTTAATTGTGACACAATATTTTTGACCGTCTCAAAATCTCTTGTGCACCTTGAAAACATGAAAATGTGATATAGAGATTTGATGAAGAAATTACAAAAATGCAGTGTGGTCTGTGTCTGAATCTCCGTTAATGGCTGGTCAGGCTGTTCATTGTACATGTGGGATTTACATGAACAATGCCAAAGATAAGAAGTACATATTAAAATTACTAGACACATGCTTGGCAAAGTATGTGTGGAACTTGATAACAGATTTATAAAAATTTTGTTCTAATAATGCTTGGAATAGGTGATTAATTCAAGACCTGCTATGATATTTTGAGATATGTCAGTGATTTCTGCTCATTTTGCATAGAGGCAGGAGGCACGTACTTAGCCAAATTCTGTAGATTGTCGTGGCTGCGGTTGACCCCCAGGGGCGGCGCAAGGGGGGCGGCCCGCCCCCATGAGTTTCAAAATTAGGAAAACAGGTTTTTGCACAAAAAATTAGGGGTTTTTAACCCATATGAGTTCATTTTGTACGGTTTAGACCCCCCCCCCCCCATGAGTTTCTCCCTTCCTATGATAAGCTATAGTCAGGAGGAATTGTGGGCACAGGGTGGAAACGGAGCACAAGACTTTTTCTATTGATTTCTTTTGTCCAATGATGACCTAAGCTATATTTCTGGAGGGTGGTGAAAATGCGTGCAGTGGCCATTTTCTAGAAATCCAACATGGCCGCTATCACTCACAAATTCATTCAATTGGCCATAATTTTATGCACTAGATCCAGGTTTTAAAGCACAGGAATCTTTTGGACCAGTTTTGTTATTGACGTGATTTGATCACAACATTACCATCAAATCCAATATGGCACCCTAAAACCCAATATCCGAAATCATTCAAGTGACCATAACTCATCAAGTCTTTGTGATAGAGGCATAATTCTGCGCTCTTACCAGTAGGAACTCATATCTAGCCTTTCAAGTGTGTTAACACAGCTTCCAATCAAGATGGAAGCCAATATGGCTGCCTTTTAAGATCTTTAAAAGCTACAATTTGTCATATATTCATAATTATACTGGCCGTCATTTTGATTTAAGTATGTGTCAAACAAATATACCAGATATGATTTATTATGCTCAAAGACATACATCTCTACTTCATTTAAACTTTATAATCAATTTGGGTGTTTTTAACAAATACAATACAGATCTATCGTAATTTATTGTTTTTAAAGAAGGTAAAAAGCAGGCCACATTGCCCCATCTAACATTTTTGCATGTTAAAGAAACAGAATTCCAGATAAGAATGTCAATGGTCAATACTTATCCCATACCTTAATGTTACATACACCTTTATATAATATTATTTGATTAACTACATATAATACACATATATGTAGGTTTTTACTATTTTAAAGGCGGCTGTATTGGCTGTCATCTTGGAATTATGTTGAAAATGGCCGAGTTAGCAGGAGAAATGCCAAATAAGGGTTTTCTATTGATCAATACATGTATCTTATAAGTGTAAAAGCATAAAGGCATGCATTAGACACTGGAATAAGGCCTCTAAACTGCAAAAGTCATATTATTAGTGATTTTGGACATGGTGGCAGTCATATTGGATTTTAAAATGGGCATTGTAACAAATTTTGCACACCCTCCAAAAATTATTGGCTTGGTCCGATGAACAAAATCTATCATATACAAAGTCTGACTCCATTTACATCCTTCAGACTCTGTGTGCCTATACTTCTACCTGACTATAATTTCTGTAGCCAAATTAAAAGTAGGGATCTAGACATCTAATCTATATGAAATCACTGGGCATATCACAGAAAATAAGGATGACCTGAAATATGTCGTTGCACCTTTACATCGTTCATCTACTACTCTAATATTGAGTAGAATCCATGCACAAACTCAGAGTTATTTCAAGCTGAAATAATGCAATGTTGGTATACCCCTCCCTATGCCAAACTGACAGTCATCAAACTCGGTATAATCAAAAGGATTTTGGAATGTCATTGCTTTTTCTGTATTTTGTATAACACTGACATTTTTTGTTGATTCCACAGAAATACCAAATAGTTCTAGTTTTGGAGCAATCTCTATCTCCAAGCCTCCGTCAAACATACCAACCCAATCTCACCCCATATGGGAAGGCGTGGTTCAGGTAGAGCCATGGTTCTGCAACAGATAATGAGGTAGGTTCATCTAAGTTTAAAAAAAAATGGTCACAAAGTTCATTTGAATAATTTGGAAAAAGCAATCATGAAAAATAAAGGTGTCTTCCTCCAATTAGGGACCGGTATTTATACTTTAGTTTACTGATGTCAATTATAAACAATCCGATCGATCAGCATTGCCAGTCGTTGAACTCAATGTTTTCTAACAAGACAAAAGTGTTTGGAGGAAGCCCCAAACTTTTCATTTAGAAATGGGGTCTCGAGCAAAATAGTTGGGAACCCTGCCTAATTGAATACAATGCGTAAAGAATCTTTGAAAATAGGGACTATTGGTGACTGGTATTGTTAAAACGAGGGTATATGGGGACAAAGCATTAGAAGTGTAGTTGTTTGGTGAGATTTTGATAGAATTGGGGTCTTTTAGTTTAGAAAGCCTCCACAATCACCATCTTTGCAATCTTTTTTTGCGGTACCAAATTTAACAAAAATAAACTTTTTAACAAAATTTAGGTAATTTTCATACTTGAGAAATGCAGTTTCCTAGGCAACTCCTGGAGTGGTCAGTGGAGAAAGTATTTTGGGGTGGTAAAATTGGTAGTCCAGATGGAAGGAAAGGGAAAAAGCAATCTGTGGTATCAAGATGTCAATTCTTGCAAAGTCAACTAAAATTTTAGGTCTTGCACCTTGGGCTTGCACAGAAATGACAGGGTATTTTCCAAAGTTGCTCAAGAGTAATCTTTGAGGGGTGGGTCATCTGGAGGGTATAAGGATGAGGTAAAGGTAATAGAGGGTCATTAAGGCCAGTGTTGAAAAAATGCTGACAGGGCTTCTGCAAAGAAATAGCTGGGTATTTACAAAAGTTGCTTAAAATGGTCCTTCGATAGGTCAACTAAGGAGTTCAGGTAAGGAGCAAACGTCATCTAGAGGTAATTTTAAGGTCATATTAAAATTGCTTAGGATTGTTCTTTAACCACAGAAAAAGGTTGCTATTCATCAAATTTGCTCAGAATGATTTTGAGGGGTGGGTCATATGGGGTGTTTGGTGATGAGGTCAAAGGTCATGTAAGGAGATGTACAGGGTTTTTATTTTTTGGTTTCTTGTGGTAAAAAGCTGCACTTAGGATGATCTGGAATGTTCTGGGATTTGAGGTCAGAGGTCATTGATTTAATTGTTGAAAAATTGTGCTATGCTTGCACAGAAATTGTGGGATATTTACCAAAGTTACTCAGAATGGTTCTTGCAGGGTGGTTCGTAGGAGGTATTCAGGGATAATTCAAAACTCATCTTGGAATCATTTAAGCTTATTGTCTGAAAAAGCTTGGAATGTTTGTTCTTGTACATATGTATAATGGATATCCTTGGATATCCACTATTTTCCAAAATTATGGACGGATCTTTTCCAACATTGTTCAGATTTATTCTTCAAGGGTATGTCAAAGATGTCAACATTGTTCAGATTTATTCTTCAAGGGTAACTTCAAAGTTGATTGATTGATTGATTGACAGGGATAATATTCCAGAGTCTCTTAAAGGTGCAACAAGAGATTTCAAGTCATCCATATTTTCTGTGGTATGTAGTGATTTCACATAGATAAGACATGCAATAGATTCCCTACCTTTTATTTGGTTTCAGAAATAGCTTAAAATGAAAACAAAAGGTGATTTGTATATGCTAAACATATCGGTTGAAGACATGGGCTGAATTTCATTTTGCTCCTATAGAAAATTAGAAATTCTACCTTTTTTGTACTAAAGAACCCCTTTTCAGCTTTATCCTTTCAGGTGGGGATATATTTGATAGAAAGCTTTAGACCAGTGCAAAAATCAGAATTTTCACATTTTTTAGGGTCATCTGTTATTTGAAATCTCTTGTTGCACCCAATAGTCGGTTAGATATGGTCCAAGTTATGTCCTGACCGTAAAGTTGAGTATATACACAATTTTATTGCTGAAAATGATAGATTAGGGTGTGTAGAATAAGAGTCTTCCGGGTGCCACCTGGGCATCCTTGGGCATTTTGAGAAATCCAAGATGGCGTCGCCATTAATGATAATTATATATTCAACCCTATATTATCAAACTATGGAGTTGCTGGATATACTATAGGATCCAATGAACTAGTGTATGGCACTTGTAACATTAAGTCATACTTCAAATTCAAAATGGAAGCCAAATCTAATAATTTAAAAATATGCCCTATACAGCAAATACCTGTGATAAAAATTGACACGAAGTACTTAGATTATGTTGTTAGACACAATAAATGTATTTATGATACTTTTAAAATTGTAACATGACGTCAATCAATATGGCAGCCAAAAACGTGAATATCTTCAAAAAAGCACTTGGCAATACCTCATTTGCATCCATGGGACTTCTATATAAAACGTCTATCCAACATTGGGTTCCTCATTTGTTGATGAGGTCAAATGTCACATGCTGTGGTCAAAGGTCACATGCCAAGGTCTAAGGTCATGTGAGGTCAAGTTGTAAGATAGGCTGAAAATGTAAAATTGACCTCAATTGAAAAGTTGATGTTCAATTGGAACCAAACTTGAGTCAGGTTCAACATTGGATCCCTCATTTGTTGATGCAGTCAAAGGTCACACACCAACGTCAAAGGTCACACACCAAGGTCAAAGGTCATGAAGCTAGGCTGTTGCGGTGTTTTGAAAACACCGACCACTGACACACAAAAAACACCGATGACACTGACTACACCGAAATTTTAGCGGTCATTTTGCACCGCCACAATTTCATTAGAAATGCACGATACATGGTTGACCTGGTAAACGGACGCATCACTCGTGTAAAGTAAGGAAAAACAAAAAGGTAGACAAGTTCAAGTTTAAACTAACGAAATATTGACAAGATACAGTCAAATTCATGAATTACTTTTAATTTTTCTTTGTTTATGTACATGTTAATTCTTATAAAAGATGATCCAATGCCCTATTACAGTACTTATAATGCGATTTCTTCGGTCATTGTCCATGGCTTTCCATCCATGCACGCTGTCATTTTCTACCGAAGTATGCGATTCCTTTTCGGTGCATCGGAACTCAAGATGCACAACAGTGCCAGGGGCAGCCAGAAACCTCAATCACAAAATTCCCACAACTGTATTGTAAACAACTTCATACAGTAGACACGGAGGAGCCTGTTATGATCTCTCCACACAGGTGCAAAGCTTGATAACATCGAAGTTGCTATAAGAATTGTGATAATTAAACAACTAACAGATTCCTGCTTTTACTTTACTGCCTCAAGGAAGGCAAACAAAAATAGTGTGTAGGAGCAAAGGCCATCTATGGGATATATCGGATTATGGTATACAAGCTAATGCATCATTGGTGCTGTGGTATGTGAAGGACCATTCCAGTTTGTAGGAATTCATGTTTCAGTCTGTTGCTTTTGTGGAGTCTGTACAAAGCAAAGAGTGGCACCTACCCAGTGGCGTGGCCAGGTGGGGGCCCCCGAAAAAAACATAAAGCAAATCGGGACATAAAAGATTGATATTCATGTTAAATCAGCCCTTTTTCGGACTCTTTTGCTCTGCGACAGGGAAATTTTTGCCTGTGATCATCACATTTGTTGCACCTACCGGGAAATTGCCCCCTTGGAACCACCGAGCTACCAGCGTCCATCATGACTCCATGGCATATACATGCTCCAATATTCAGTAGAACCAACCATAATCATAATCAATAAAAGCTTTTTTTCTTTGTTTACAGAAACATGATGACCAGTCAATCCAGAAATCCAAGCAACGACACAAGCGTTACCTTGGCAGTGAGTTTGTGGATGGCAAATGGCAATTGACTAGTATCGAGTCATGACATAAAACTGTAGAATAAAACATTGTGCAATCATTGTATTTATACAACATCTCGTGCTATAGTGCTTTTATCTTCCTCAAGTCATTGACATTGGTGTGTAATGCAATAGTCATAGCATTAAAGGTGCGTGTTACGATTGTCTTTGGGATCCCCCCCCCCCCCCCCCCGATTTACCCTGAAGTAGTATCAATTCTGATATCAGATGAAAGGCCGTATTTTTCTCATTGTCGTCCTGAAATTTGAGCCTTCAAATCCATTTCATTCCCAAGATATAAACAAAAAAACACCGTTTTAGTGGTTAACCACCAATATTAGCACAGTATTGAATAGGGCTTTGCAACATGCATTATTGCGTCTACCATCAAAACCGCAAGTTTGTTTCCCACGGTACTTGATGGGGTGCATGTGCAAGTGCCAGGCTCTCATACCAAGTAGAAAACACAATAACATAAATCGGAACAAGCACCTTTAAATCACAAGCGTCAACTTATGTACGCACGAGTATGTATAAAGGCGGTACAAAAATCTACATGCAAAACAACTGTCTGAACGCATTGATGTCACTGACTCGAGGAAGGTAAATGGAGTATAACAGAGATACAGAGCACTGAAAGGTATTGTTGACTGTGGTTAGGCTGTAATGCTCATCACTCAGATCTTGGTCATTATACGCCTGAGAGGGCAGTGAAATATAGCCATATTGTTAACACTTAGTGATACTGGTTGTCAAGTATGGTGTTCTAGCAGCAGCAATAACAAGAGTATACATCAACTTTTTCCGTGTTGTGAACCTGACTGTTTTGGATTTATCTCGAATGCATTTAGACGGGTCAGTTGGTGCAAACAAAGGAATATATCAGGGGCAAGCCATATAAAATGTCTCACTTTTGTCCTGTTTTTGATAAAACACTCAGCTGATGAAGGGGACAACGTGTCCCTTTCCCCTCCACTGTTTATGCCGCTGTAACTATTTCTTACAAAACCATTACGGGTGTATTGGAAATATTAGGAGTCAGTTTTGCATTGTAATATTTCAAGGCTTTGCTGGTACTTCATCCAGATCCTTCCTGAATTAACCTATGCAATATTACACTATTGCTATATTAGTTGCACTCTTGCCAAGAGTGAATTCAAGATGGTGTGTGTCCTGATCTTAAGTGACATGAGTAGGTTAAGTTGTATTTAATATTGACATCCTAACTGCACGTATTTCCTTACATATTAATTGAGCTTGTTAATTGGTTAAACGTCTCTCACGTGATTTGAAAGTGTTTCAATATTTTGATGAAGACGTGTGCAAGGTACTATTTATGTCTGAAAAATTGTACATCCGAGCCGTAAATAATAGCTGGCTTGTGATATTGCACATTGCGGGTAACGCAGCGAGAGGTACGGTACTTTTTTTGGACGTAACTAGTACTCAAGCTTCTCAACCTCGCTGTTGTCTAAAGGCAACCTTGCATTGAGTATTAAAAGGTAAAAATGATGGGAATTTATTAATGAAGTATATAACAAATATATACTGCCTTTATTTGAGCCTCTGGCTTAATAGTAGGCCTACTTAATGTCACCTTGTGCTCGTAGTTTTAGCTAGTGCCTCTCATGGCAGTATCGTATCTGCCAACCTTCTCTGTTTTATAGGAATCATCCCTATTTTGAACTTTCCAAATTGCAAAAAAAATAGGGATATCCTTATTTCTGAAATTTCAAACAAATCTTGAAATAATTGCCAGAAAAGTCCTGAAATATTGTTTTGGTTCCTGAAGCTCTTCCTGCAGCTTGAAAACACTAAAACCCAGTGACTTCAGGAGACTCTTCCCCTGTGTACAAAAAAAAGGTACTCCACTAGAGGCCCTAAAGTGGATCAGAAAAAGACCCCACCCATAAGGGCTTTCGTGATGAGGTGTTCGTGACACATACATTCTGATTTTTGGGTTCTCAATGTTGGCAGGTATGCAGTATATATTTGTATATTATTTTTACTGGTATACTTCGTCCGGCCTGAACTAAGGAGTGATGTCATAGCTTTCGCGCAGCGAGTGTGCATGTGTATCATGCATGCCAACTTTGTATGCTCGCGATTACAGCTGTGACTTACTGCGATTCGCACATTTAAGACTGCGTGAAAACTGACATCACTCCTTAGTTCAGTCTGGATGAAGTATAATAATTTTTCTTGTAAGATTTTAAATACCAAGCTGGTCTCTTGTAAGCTGTATTCAGATTTTTTTAGGAAATGAGGAAAGCAAATTAGAAGCATTTAGTAGGTGACTCCCGTGTTTTATTCTTATCACATTACATCCAAAAACCTTGTCATTGCTAAGAAATTATTAAATGATATGTCAGAGTGAATTTGTAGGGGCATCAAGCAAAAATTGGGTCTTGTTTCTGATATTTGCTTCACATGAATGCAAGAAGTGACTATGTAATCACAATTTATGCGTGTATATATGCAGTAGCATGGTCCCCGTTTCTGTCGTTCATTCGTTAGTTCGTTAACGTCATGTAAGTCCAAAATCACAGTGGAAGATCTGTTTGTAAGCTGTTTGTAAGTCCAGGTTGATCAGGCCTGAGATTCCTCTTGGGGACTTGTAGACCTCGCAGTCATCTTTGATATTGCTAATGGTTTGTGGCGAGATCTCCACAATCGCAGTTTGGTGAAAGTTCCACACCGAGGAAGTGCCTAAATGGGCTTGCTAGATGAGCTGTCAACAAACTGCTTTAGGTTCAAGGTAGAGGTTTGTCAATGTGGGAAAGTGCATTGGGGAAGATCAAGAGCTTGGTGCCATCTATGACATAAATACATCACAATATTATGGAAAATTGATCAGAATGATACCTCATGTAATCACTCCATTATTAGTATGGGTTTTGAGTCTGTAGTCTTGGGGTCTTCACAGCTTAGTTTTAATTAAGGTCAAGATAGGTTATTTTATATAAATAAGTCACTTTGCTGCTTCTACCTACTAGCATATGCATCAGTTGTGACGTGTGTCTATTCTTTGTCTTGTCTGAAGTATGAAGTGATGACGCGTGCGTATACCCGTGCCGCCTTTCAGTTGCAGTGCGCTTGTGCTTTGCCTACGTGCGCGCTGAAAGTCAGTACAATGTATACGCCTACGTAGCTACTTCGTACTTCAAGCTAGACAAAGCATGTATGATGTTTACCAAATGTATCATAAGGGGTCAAAAATAAATCAAATGTTGCTTTGGCTTGGTCACCATTGACTTGGACTCCTCTCTGATAATCTTCAAATTTGGACATGTTTTGAGGAGTCCAAGTGTTGAAAATATTAGGTTCAAAACATGATAATCATAAAATCGGATGATTTATGCCCAAAATTTATTGGTAATGCTATAAGTTTTAAAGGTGCTTGTTCCAATTTTTGTCTATCGTGTTCTCTACTTGATATGAGAACCAGCTTAGACACTTGTACACACAGACCATCAAGTACCGTGGGAAACAAACTTGCGGTTTTGATGCTGGACGTGATAATGCATAGTGCAACACCCTATTCATTACTGTGCTAATATTGATGGTTAACCATTAAAACGGTATTTTTTTATCTGTATCTTGAGAAAGAAATGGATTTCAAAGCTGAAATTTCAGGACGACAATGAGAAAAATACGGCCTAAAAATAGATACTACTTCCGGGTAAATCAGGGGCGTCCCAAAGACGATCGGAACAAGGACTTTTGTATACTGGGCTCGACAGGGTCTTGCCCAATATTTTGCAATAACATAGCAAGACCAATAAATTTGGGCTCAATTGATCCAATTTTATATGGGAAACTTTTATGTGGATAGTGGTTGATTTTGATTGTAAGAAAATACCCAGCATGTGCCATCAATATTTGCACATCAGTATTAATGAGCTCATTTGCATGTTTGCTCAGAGGCACAGCCAGAGGGTGATGGGGGAGGGAACGTACCCCCTGACCAATATGTTCGGTAGGTACATAGCGATCCGTCGGTACATTTTGTCTTTAAAAGCTGTTGTTTGAGGTTGTGCACAACATTTTAGAGCAGAGCACAAAGGTTGGTCAATTTATTGTGTCAGTACATTACACTTGTTGTACATTTACAAGTCTGTGCCCCCCCAACAAAATCCTGGCTACACCACTTGTATGTCCATGCAATTTCCTAACACCGACATTAGGCACGCAATGGTGACATGAAACCGGCAACCCAGTAGTACAAGCACACATAGGCCAGTTGCCAACATTACCACCGGAACAGATACACATGGGCTGCGGTAGCGGCAAGCCGTATTATTTACATTAAAGAACTAGCATTTATAGTTCTTATAACTGTCTCTGTGTGATCTTCTTCTAGATGTCTTATTAGTAAATAAGCTTAGACATTACAATGGCGACGAGGATGATGATGCGATCTATACTCTCAGTGGTGCGTTTGAGCGAATAGTAAATCTTTGTGAAACTCTGTGATTAACTTTGTGACTTTTGGTGCCTTTTTGCAACTTTACATTTTCTTCGTGAATTTGGTGCATTTGTGACTTTTATATTTCTTTGTGGATTTCTAACTTTCTTATGACCAAAGATGGCCACGATGGAATGCCGCATGTTCCTCCATTTGACGCAATTAGCGAGCCGTCCTCGATTTAAGCATCAGCTGGGAAAAATGGAAAGAAACCTTCGAGACGGCTATGGTGGGATTCAACATCACTGCATAAAAGAGGAAGCGAGCGTTATTACTTTACTATGGCGGGGAATCGCTAAAGGAGGTGTTCAGCACACTACCAGATACGGGCAATGACAGCGAATACAAGAAAGCAATGGTTGCCCTAACTGCACACTTTGCGCCAAAAAAGAACATCATATACGAGTCAATCGTTTTCCGCCGTACTAGTCAAAAGCAGGGGGAGACCATTGATCAATTTTGCACCCGGTTGCGAAAACTGGCAGTTCGCTGTGACTTTCCGGATGTTGACAGAGAAGTATTAACGCAGCTCATCGACACTTGTTCATCGCAAGCATATGCAGAAAAGCTTTTGAGAAGGAGATAACGCTGTCCCAGTTTCTTGATCTTGGTCGGGCTTTTGAACTTTCGTCAGCTCGCGCGCAAGATGTAGAGGGAAACAAGTCAAGTTCAATGAACTAGGTCAAGTTAATAAGATACATGCACGAACAGAGAGTAAGAAATGCTTTTCATGGGGGGGAAGTAACCTTTCCACACACTGACCGCGAGTGCCCTGCAGTGGGTAGAAAATGTTATAACTATTGGGGTATGGGACATCTGTCTGCAGTGTGCAGATCGAAAAGACAGGCCCGAACTGAGAGGCCCAAGACGGGGGAGAAAGTCGAGGAGGTCAAGGACGCAGCACATGATGCAGTACATCAGATTAGCAGTAGCAGACCTGTTGCAGAGGTCCATCGCAAAATATTCACTCTGATTCTGAAGATGACCCGGACTATTTATTTTAATGGTTCTCGGGGTGTTTGGATTTATGTTGTGCATATAACTGCACTGCAATTAAACTTTGTGAACAATTCTTCGTGATTCCTGAACTCTTGTGAACTCTTGTTTTTAGAAAAAATCGGTAAACGTTCTCCGTGACTAGTAAACCTTAGTGGATGCAAAGCATCTTTGTGAGCATTGACCTGTGTAGATGTTGACTTTGAAATAACTGAGAAACTAGCTTTGTGAAATCCTATGCCTTAGTGGCACCGTACATCTCCGTGAACATTTATTTAGAACCTTTAATAAAAAAAATGCTTTGCGCGTGTAGTCTAGTTTTCGGCATAATCTCAAATTCCAATAAATGATAAATATTGTCTTTCTTAAAAAGGTTGGAAGGGATGTAGTGTCCATGCAATTTCCTAACACCGACATTAGGCACGCAATGGTGACATGAAACCGGCAACCCAGTAGTACAAGCACACATAGCCAAGTTGCCACGTATACACCGGAACAGATAACACATGGGCCGCGGTAGCGGCAAGCCGTATTATTTACATTAAAGAACTAGCATTTATATTCTTATAACTGTCTCTGTGTGATCTTCTTCTAGATGTCTTATTAGTAAATAAGCTTAGACATTACACCACTGTATTTGCTCCCTGCCAGTGGATCTAGCAAGTTTTAACTTACAGTATTTTTATAGTCTGTCTTGTGTAGACAATGACCTGCAAACAAAAAGTTATTTTAACATTTTAAAAACATTCAGAATGTCAGGAAAATTTTTAATGTTATTGTTCTCAGATATAATACAAAAACATTTAACCAAGTGTTAAAATTTAAAATCATAAAGAAAACTCATTTAAAAGGATGTTTTGAAATGTTTTCAAGAAAATATTCAACTATCCTTTCTCAGATCTAGCATTAAACATTTTTGTATAAAACCCCACAATGGCAAGTTTTTAAAATGTTTTGAGTTTGCTGGGGACATGCAATTTTCCTTTTGCTCATGGTACATGGTAGTTCCAAGTCCTATGTACAGTATGATTGATACAGTACAGTCAGCAAAGCCAAGGATTGGAAAAGTTGCCAGCCTCTCCTTCAGTGTATGAAAGGCACACAGGTATTCTTCAGCCGATCTTGATTCATGACAGTTGTTTTTTGCTGACTTCCTTTTTAAAGGTGCATTTCGTGATTCCAGCATCTTCTGTTTTATTCATTGTTCACCAGATATCCTTGAGAAAAGCTTATATACAAAATTTGAGTTGATCCAGATTTTACGGTTTTGTGTTATGAGCAACTGCTTGTTTCCCACGGTCCCTTAGGCCACTGTGCTGTAATTTCTGTCCGTTTACAGACAGAAAATACAAAATCGCAAATTTTTTACAGATGCGACCAAATTTGCAAGTAATTAGATTAGGTACACATGGATTACTAAGACTAAACGGTTCAGATGATATAAAAACCAACTTTTTTTAGGTAAGTTGGGGGGACAAGGTTGTGGATCACAAAATGCCCCTCTAATTTCAGGGTCTTTATTGTCCTATGTAATTTTTGCAGGAGGCACATACTAATCCAAATTTGTTATGTCTGTACATGTATGTTACAGTTTTGGTTAACCGTTTTCAAATTGCTTGTGTGTGGACACCTTAACCCCAATTGCCATCAAACTCGGGTCATAGATGCAATCCCCATAGATAGACTTGCATGTCATGGTAGGGTTAAAGCTCACACACCAAGGTCAAAGGTCATTAGACATCAACTTGTACAGAGAGTGAAGAAAATTGGATCGCCAAAGCAGGCGAAACTAGCGATTTGAGAACCACCATGTTTACAACTGATGATAGCTCGAAGTTTGCAATATGCAGAATGATTTCAGCTCTGATATTAGGCAATCTAGGCCTTGGCTTAACTGCAAAAGGTTTATTGGGTTGGTTCACACCTTTGCAGATAATGCCAGATAATGTGCCCCCGACACCAGACACTGTATAGAGAGTTGAGCAAGGTAATCCTTCATGCACATTCAAACTTCTTCACAACATCATTAGATCATATTGAAAAACGCACCGCTGCTTAATAAAATTTAACCTTGGTGGGTCACTTAGTGCTATACCAAAGCACAGAAAGGTCAATTAGCTTGGCCTTTGGCCAAAATCTCAAATTACATTTCATTCTCAAAAAAAATGTGATTTTAACACATTTTGGGGAAAATGCCCATATCTTGAGTTATGGATATTTCCATGATACCCGCAGCAAGAAAATTATGTAAGAGTACACCTGCTTTCATAATCTGCAGAAAAATGGAAATAGGATGAAGGGTTTGCCAGAAAAAAATCAAAACATAAAAATATAAAAAACCCTGTATTTTGTGATTTTTGACATATGAGCGCTACAAACAAACAGAAATGTAAAATAAAGACACATACTTTTGGTTTGAAATTATTTTGATGTGACCACATATTGAGGGAAAATGCTGATCTTTTAGACCCATTTAGTAACTCTTGAGCTACCCACGGGACCCACCTTAAGTTACCGACTCATTTTAAGCCAATTAAGTAAAATAATTCAAAAGAATTTCCCTATGTTGAAATTTAAAGATCAATTCCAGTCTGTTTCTATACCTGGAGCCTACATCTTGAGTCTTTGGCTCACATACATCTCACAGACAAAGAAAAGAAAAGCGTGGTCTCCAAAATAAGATTGCCATACAGGTAGAAGGAACTCTGCTTCCCATCCCATCCCATACACATGCACAATGCATCGATTGCTGGATGGATTCTATTTACTTTTTTTTTTATTTTCTTAGAATTATATTAGACTTAAGACTAATCTTAACTTTGTGAAATGGGCACTGTGAGCTTCAAGCCAAGGATTCCAAAGCTGTTTAAGAGTTTTGCCATGTTGTATTGATCGTGTGTGTGTTTTGGCATTTATAAAGCAACAATCAATGCATAGCCTTGCATCATTGTTTTTCTGCCTATCAATAATGGGTAACAATGGCTGATAACACAAATAGACTGCGCTTCTTGGATGATACCTTTTCCAAGGAGGTCTTTTAAATAATTTGTGCGATCCTCAAAATCTGAAAGTGAAATGCATCTTCCAGCCTTAACTCTCTAAATGAAATGGTGTCATCAGTAAGCATGATGCAATCAGTGGTATACAACTGACTTGCATCCAATGTCAAGAGTATCTTTGGGGGAAGACTACTTGCTTCTTTCATTGGTTACTTTGAAAAGTTAAAGGGGGATGGCCCGATTTAAGGAAATGAAGTTTTCATCTCAATAGATTGGCCTTCACTCCAAAACCCCATCTGTAAAGTTTCGCACCGATATTTCAACCCGTTTTGATGCAAGAGCTAAAACCATGATTTTGTAAGTCCATAGAGTACTGTGTAAAATTAATATTGGTCGACCAAAATGGATCACATTTTCGCTCATAACTTGCAAGCCAAACATCCTTTGGCTCTGAGATTTCACAGGGTAAATGAGAAAAATAGTAGCTTTCTTCTGATACCAAAATGTTGACCACTTCCGGTAAAATCTGGGGCTTCTGGGGACGAGGCTATTAGCGATCGGGCCATGGACCTTTAAAGGTGCTTGTTCCGATTTATGCCTATTGTGTTCTCTACTTGATATGATAGCCTGGCACTTGTACATACTTCCCATCAAGTACCGTGGGAAACAAACTTGCGGTTTTGATGGTAGAAGCAATAATGCATATTGCAAAGCCCTATACAATACTGTGTTAATATTGATGGTTAACCACTAAAACGGCGGTTTTTTGTTCATATCTTGGGAATGAAATGGATTTGAAGCCTCAAATTTCAGGACGACAATGAGAAAAATACGGCCTTTCATCTGATATCAAAATTAGTACTACTTCCG